>CAXKVX010002514.1:0-15397 GCA_964058865.1 Eleocharis quinqueflora
TCTTCATATTTGTTTTGTTGTTTTCTCTTCCTTAGCCATGTCTGACTAAGTTTTTGTAGATTTTTCTTGGAATTGGATACTTGAAACTCATGTAATGTTTGTTTAGTAATTCATTTGTATATGTTTGTACGAAATATGAATTGTTGTTCATATTTATTGTCAATTCTTGATTGATTACAAAATTTAAGGTGTAGTATTTTGATTGAGAAGTTAGATACTAAAATCATATCATAAAGATCATTCTAATTAATTGTTGATCAATTAGGGGTTTTATTTGACTGCCTAGATTAACTGTATCAAGTACCGAAGGTTGAAATATAATTATTTGAGTCAATTAGAGCATTTATAAAAACTTATTGAGTTCAGATTAGTATAATCAAGTACCGCAATGTGAAAATGTATTAGTCTGAATAAGATTATATAGAAATATCCCTGAACATTGATTGTACTCTAGAATTGTGTCTTTATAATTACAAATAGAATTACCCTTTATTTACTCAATAACATAACAAGAGTGGATAGAAAACTCTAAAAAATCGGTATATTATTGTCATATATTTTCTAGATTTCGAACTGTTGTTATATTTAGTTTTAGTTGAAATCCAAATCAACCAAACCAAATCTATCTTCGAATTATTTTTTTGCAACTTAGATATAAATTACAAACATATGAAATAAAAATACGACTTGCCCTTATGAGTTTGACCCTTAAATACACAATGTAGTTGTATTCTTACAACTATAAATATGAGAATTGAAGTTATTTATTTCTTAGGCATATAAAAATCTCATCACAACAGTAGCAACAACAGCTCCAACAGCAACAACAAAAACAACAAGAACAACGAAAACAACAACAGTAGCAGCAACAACAACATCACCACCACGGACAACAACTGCAGCAGCGACAACAACAACAACAACAAAACCACAACAACAATAAAAACGACAACAACAACAACAACAATAACAACATAGCAGCAGCAGCAGCAACAACAACAACAACGATGACGACCACGACCAAGACCACGACCACGACCACGACCACAAACACGACAACGACAACGATCACGACAACGACAACGACAACAATCACGACAACAACCATGACCAGAAAACGACAACGACAACAAGAAAAAACACAAGACAAAAACAAGAACAACAACAACAATAATATAACAATAACAAAAACAAGAAAGATAACAAGTACAATAAAAACAACAATGACAAAAACAAGAAAAAAACAATAATAACAAGAACAATAATAAGTATAATAACAATATCCAGAACAACAACAAAATATTTTGATTGTCAACATTTAATTTATAATATTGCAAAAAAAGGATAAAAAATATGTAAAATAAATATTTTAAATATTACAATATTAATATGAATGAACAATTTGGTCAACTTGTACTTATACTAGCGTTTCGACTCGCGCTCCGCGCGAAAAAGTTAAATTTTCGTATTGTAATAATAAAATTATAATAATTTTTTTTAAAAAATTCGGAAAAAAATATGATGAACAGTAAATTCATTGTACCGTAAACAGCGTGCGACAGGAGAAATTCTGAAAATATGATGTACAGTGAAAACACTGTTCATTCAAAATGTAGCATGAACAGTGAAAACACTGTTTATTGCACTGTAGAAATGAACAGTATCAAAATGTTGCGCCATGATATATGTTCTATTTGAGCATTAAATGATAAATTATTCCTTTTTGAGTTTTCATATTTATTTTTATCAATGACAAAAAGTTCCGTTCCGTTACAGGTAATTCTTCCGAAACTTTTTAATCAAAATTTACGGAATTGACATCTTCACCAAAAAAGAAAAAAAGAAAAAGGAAAATGTCATAAAAAATACTCAAACATTTGGTTGTGACATCATTTTTCGAACATTGAAGAGCAAACGCTTCCTAAATTATGATAAGTATCAACTATCAAGCGTGTTGGTCATATTTTGAGTCAAGAAAATGTAACGGCTGAGATAAACGCGGTTAACTAACTAACTAACAATGCGTCTCAAGTTGAAGTGTTGAACTGATCTATTATTTTAGTTATTATAAAATTATTTGTAATAACGTGAATATATAATTAATGTGCGACTTATTATGATAGTCAATTACAATTTGAAGCATTATGCAAATAGACTTCTTGTTTGTGAACTCTGGCAATACAATTTTATATATTGAAGCATTGTAATGCTAGTTAATTAGAAGAAATTAAGAATATTTTATAATTAATTGGGAACTAACTGTTAGTTATAAATAAAAGTATTACTATTAATGTACATCGATCTACATATGCCTCTCTATCTTAGAGACTTTGTCAATTTTCTTCGAGACTTCGACTCAATGGCAAGAAAGATGAGTCCGTATCTGCTGTTATTCTTGGGATTCTGTTATTCTCTGATCCGACTGCTAGATTTCGACGTAAATAAATGAACGATACAGATGAACTGTACGAAGTTCGATGTATTATATATTGTATTAGTTAGATTGAAAATGAACGGTCAGATCAGAAGATAACAGAACCCAGTTATCCCCAGAATAACAGCAGATATGATTCCAAGAAAGACTCAATGGCAAGAAAGAAATTGGAAAGAAGAGTCCGCGCCGCATGGAAAGAAATAAACCCTCTTTTTTATTTTTTGAACTCTCGGTAATAATTATTAGAAGAATATTCCAGCACTAATTGGTCATGATCTAATTAATAATGTGCTTTTTGTAAAGAAAACAGAAGATAAAAAGTATAGACTCTTATAATTTTGATCAAATTATACAAAAAAATTTAATTTTGATCTAATTGGTCACTCTCGGTAATAATCAGGGCGATTTGCAAGTATAATCGAATTATAATGTTATATAAATATCAAAATTTAATTTTGATCAAATTATACAAAAAAATTTATAATTTTTTTTCAATTTTAATCAAAATTTTAACTAAAATCTTACCGTTTAATTAAATTTAATTAAAAAATTAAACAACGATAGATTGTCTAAGTGTGTAACGATCACGAAAGAGATAGTTTCGTTAATCGTTTTGTTTAATGGACGATTACGAAATTTTGTTTCGTTAATTGTTTTGTTAAAACTATCAATCAAAACGATCGGAACGAAACAAAATGGTCAAACTCATTCTCTTCGCTCTTCATCCATCTCCTCTCTCATCATACTAAAGCAAAGCAGGAACCGATAGTGAACGACTCTAACCATACACAATTACACATGAATCAAATCATATATCTCCTCATTCGAGCAATTATTCATCACCTTCTCTCAGTATAGCGTTTTTTTTCTGAAATCAAAACAATTCTAACAATACACAATCACAAACAAAACTACGAAACAAACGATCACAAAACAATATGTTTTTGTTAACTGTTTCGTTATTTAAACGAAAGAAATTTCTTCAATCACTATTAAACGACCGATTATTGACAGGTCTAAACAAGGAGTTCAATTTTTTCTGAATCAAAGAGAGATGCTCGGACTCCGCCCGGGCCCGCCACTGGTTCCGCCCTAAGAGCACGGTGGCAGACTGGACCAGGTCAGAGAAAGAAAGAGAAATTGGCTCTGGCCAGGTGGGTATGGGAGATGGTGAGAAGAAATTGAGAAAGTTTTGGTGTTTAGTGATGATGTTAGCAAAAGTAACAAGATGGGAAGAAGCTAAGGTCGTCACATCTGTGTTCAAAGTTCAAGGGAAGGGACCATTTCCTACTTGCTTGCTACTTCCTACTTCCTTGAGTTGGTGAATGGTATTGGTACCGTCTGCAACACGGACCCGGATCTGCTGTAGCGCATTAGCGCGCTACAGCAAATGGACGATTCGGATCGACCGTCAATTTCGCAATCGATCACTAGCGATGAAAATCAGAGGGCCTTTATACTTTGACACAAATATTGATGCAATCAGTAAAAATCGAACGATTCAGATGCTGCGCTAAACCGTCTCGCGCAGCATCAGATCCCGTTCCTTGCAACACTGTACCAAGGGACCACTTCCTACTTTCCTTGCATCACCTCTTCCATAATAATAATACTACTTCATAACATGATTTGTTATTTAGCTAATTCTGAGATAAAAATTAACTACAATTCTATTATTACTAATTATACTATCATTGATTCTGATAACGTTTTCATGAAAAAAATTATCCGTAAAAGAACTACTTTTATTGTTTTAATACAATATTGTAATTTCTGTTAATTAGTATAATTAATTCTTCTATTGGATTCCCCATGTAAAAGTGTATAGGGAATCAAACAATGCAGTTCCAGACAGGGGTTGATTCAGAATTTTCGTTAAGGGGGTCAAGATCTATATTTTTTTCAGGGAACAAAATGTTGCACATTTTTAAATATACATGGTTATTTTACAAAATAATTTGACACGTCGTAAAAACACACAAGGTTATTTTGCAAATCCAAGGGGCGCTTACCCCTGGCTTCGCCCTGGTTCCAGGACCAATCGCGGAGCTATATAGGGGCAAGCTCAGGCACGTGCCTGGACTTGATTTGCCAAAATTGCAGTCCTCATTCGTTTATGCCTGAATAGAATAGGAGTAGTGTCTAGATTTTGCTGTAGAATTTGAGGTAGGTGTCTATGCGATTTTTTGTTTGTGTTTTTTGGGCAAATAGGCTCACACCCTTAGAAAGTTGGAGAAATGCTATAATTTTGAAAGGAGAGTCTGACCAGTACAAAATTCTTTTAAAAACTTAGTAAATATTATTCTTTTGTCTATAAATCTAGTAATTTATATAATGACACATTGACACATTGACAAGTGTGTTATAAAAAATAGAAAAAGTTGTACAAAAATATACTAAAAATAATTTATATACGCTATAAAAGATGCTCAAAATAATCTAAAATATTTTAAGAATATAATACTCTTATTGCAATTAGATTTGGTTTTAAAAATCAATATAATAACATTAATTTGAATTAGGCTACGGTGCTTGGCCAAGCACCGTAGCCTAATTCCATTAATTTTGATATAAATGTTGATCTAAAATAATAATAAAGTAAGTGAAATGCATTTAAGAATATATTGAAGATAAGGTGAAAAAATATGGAAAAATTAAAAAAAAATATATAAATGCTAATAAATTTTTATTTTTATAATAATAATAATAATTATTATTATTATTTTGTTATTGTTGTTATAATTGTGATAATCGGATATTGTATTTATGTTTAAAAACTCTTTATATCTGCCACTATCCAGGAACAATAAACAGCTTTTTTTCATTCCAGGTTAATTTCAACTTAATAAAAATTCAGGTTCATTGTGGTAAACTGGTAAATGTTCGAATTATAAACTACTACAAAAGCACGTTTGAAATTCAAGAGAGAATCCCATATAATTATAAACTACTACAAATACCATAAAATTGATTGGATTCTTTTAGACTAACAAATAGAAAATTAAAAATATACGTTCGGATCTAAGACTAAATTCAAGAACAAATATCTTATAACAAGTAGCATTCTGGTGCCATTAAAATCTAAAACAATACTCGGAAAAAATCATGCATTTCTTTTCCACATTGAGGTTTGATTCCATATTTCCATGATTTGTTCCCCCATGAGTTCTAAATAAGACTCAACGGCGCCAATTTTCAATACATATATTTCTTGCTAAATTAGCTGTAATTAAAATGGTAAAAATTTTTTAAAAACCGGCGTATTGTAAATTTGTATTTCTGTTACAAAATAATTGAATGGCATTTTGTTTCATCCCAAACGATAAATGTATGTCATAAAGAAATTGACTAATTGATTGGATATTTGAAATCTAAATATCTAATCACTCTACTTGGTTAGCAAAGAAATTGACAAAATTGTCATTTTAATTATCGCCTGATTTAAAGGGTAATGTGGTTTGGTATGAGTTGGTAGAGTAGCAAAAGAGACAATTTGCAAGTCATTTTCCATCTCTCCACCTAGTTCCTGTACTGTAATCTAACATTAAAATTAAGGACGCTGATACAGTGCTTCGTGTTTTGCCTTCTAATTCCTCCGCTGGCACTGACGCGCGGGTCCCGCGTGGGGCCCACGCTTTGACTTTAGGGGGCTCTTCTTTTTGGAGCATCTCAGGAACAAAACACGGGGCACCGTAGGTTTTTCCTAAAATCAATCAAGCGTTTTGCTTATAAGTACTTTTCCTTAATTTCTGTTCAAATTAATCTCTTATATGGCACAATAATAATAAGCAAGACTTAGTATTGACTAAAGAATTAGGAGTAAAAGATCTTGATAATGACCTTTATACTCCTGAAATATTTTAAACAATACTGATGTTTCTATGCATATTTACCTTATTTCCATCGGCAAAAAATAACTTAGTCTAGTAATAACTAATTAGAATGACTTTTATAAAATTATGAGTTCAAATCTACGTAAGTACGAAGGTGACACTCGTTAAGAAACATTTAGTAATAGATGTTGAAAGCTTAAGTACCCCATATATTCAATAAAAAAACCTTGTCTCCATCAAGGTTGTTAACATGTCATATTTTAGTAAACTGAAAGGAGAAAAATATGTCATATTCTTTGAGGAAGAGTTGGATCCAGCTTTTCTGATCAAGCCAGAGAGGTCAATTTGGTCACTTTGTAATTTCATTCATGTCCTTACCAAGAAAAAATGGATAGATTCGTCGAAATAAATTTTCATATATTATTGAGCTCACTAATTTATCTACAATAATATATATTTTTATTTTTATTTTCACCAATGATTTTTATATTTCAACTTTTTTTTTTAAACTTATCATTTGAACTTGTAAATTTTCAGCATTTTTGAAACCTGTAAATTGCCACTCTTGTTAGGTGACCCAATCATTCCTGAAAAAAATGGAAAATTTTCATAGAGAGTCAATGATAAAAAAAATTTCAACAATTAGAGCTAATGACATCCTAAAAATTACACAGACGGTCAAGAACGCCACTAATAGTTGCGTCCCTGAATAGATTCCATTTTTTTGCTGAATTCAAGACGTTCTATAGCTACTTTTTCAGATGTGGGCCCTACCTCTTAGGGGCGCAATTAATAGTTGCGCCCCTAAGTCATGCTGTACTATTTTTTTTGCATATAGTATTAATAATCATAACTTGGCAAAAAAATTTGTTAGCAACAGTTAGGGACGCAATTATTACTTGCGCTCCTAAATATAGGCTCCACATCTGAAAAAACAGCTGCAGAATGCCTTGAATTCAGCAAAAAAAATCGAATTTTCTTAGGGGCGCAACTATTAGTTGCGCCCTCGACCCTCTGTGCAATTTTTAGAGTGCTTCTGATCCTATTTGTTGAACTTTTTTAGTCTATGATCCTCTCTGAAAAAATTTCGAAAAAAATTGTAATTATAGATGACCCTATTCTATCATAGCCTTTTTTAAAGGAAAATGGACAGATCCATTACCTTATATGATGAGACATGAGAGACTTGTCTTCCATTGAACAAATGAAGCTAGTTGGCATTTTTTTTCTATGGTAATGAATAATTTGGTCTAGTTGAACATTGCTTAATGAGAATAAAATAAAATAAAATAAATATTTTTTTGGTCTTTTGACTCTTTTCTACTAATTTACGCCTTTATTATTTATTATTGTTAATTTTTTATAACTGAACTTTTATATTTTATTGGACAAAATTTGCTGACAAAAATGGTGCTTCCACTTGATGCACCTATCTGAATACTCTTTACTTTGTTGAAGTAAAATTCTTTTTAAAATCATCTTAAATCACTTATTTCATAAAAATGGTGCTTCCACTTGATGCATCTGATTTCACCGTCTGGACCGTTTGGTCTGGCTTTTTTTTTTTTTTTTTTAGAATTGTTGCGAAGCTGTCTATTCCAAGAAGCAGATGCAATTCTGTCCCACATTGAGTCACCTACTTCTACTTTTTTTTTTTTTTATTCATTTTTCGTAGGCTTACAACACACACACACACACACAAATTTTTTTGAAAAAACTCCTCTAAAATTACCTCTACTGAGACTTGAACCCCAGACCTCTACTTAGACATCTAATTCCATCTTTTTCTTGACAGAAGCAACACTGATCTCTCACCGTCACTATAAGACAGTGGTTCCAAGGCTCCGTAACTTTATATGCTTTCAAATTTTCTTTGTTGAAATTCATAAGTTAAAAAATTAATTATATCAACATCAGATTAGTTGTGATACATAAAATTGTATTTATCCTTCTGAATCTTGATCATGTCGACAATGAGCCTAACCTGGCTTAAAATTTTTGTATTTTCCTGCATTTTTGTGAAAGCTAAAAATCAATATTCAAATCTATTGTTATGAATTATGAATTTGAAATAATTTGATAAGAAAGATATTATTTAGGTGTCAATTATGATTGAATTATTATATCAATCACAAATAATTTAATTGTCTTCAATTTGTTTTTGGAAAACATAGTCTGTTAGGGAAAAAAAAAATAAGAGAGATTGTTTTCAAGAATTATCGTAATATGTATGCCATATGCTGTTTAATTATAGCTGATTACGATGAACTAGAAAGTGTAACAACCATTTTAATTTTATTAGTACTAGATGTCGCGCTCGTGTTCTACGTGAAAAAATACAAAAAAAAAGCAATAACGGAAAAATTTTAAAAAAATTGCTACTGAAAAAATAAATCGGGAAAAATGATACAGTGTTTTCACTGCAGCATGCTACAGTAAAAACACTATTCATAAGCGCATGTTCAACCTTTATATAGATATATATAAAATTATTATACTATTATAATATATATATAGGTGGAGAGCATAACTACCATGATATAAATGTTTAAGCTGCATATGTGTGAACAACCAAGCAAGCATCACTTTTCTTTTCTTTTCTTTTCTTATTTTATTGATCTACCTTTGTAGACATTGGTGGTGGTTGTTCAATGTGTTGGTGCTTCTCAATTTGAATCTAAAACAAGCTCATTCAAGCGTTGAATTTGTACTTCATATGTTAGCTATTGTCATAGAAGTTAATTATTGCAAATATTGTTAAACAACAATAATATATTTGGGAAATTTTAATATCCTAATTATAAATAGGGTGTTCAAATTGTAGGTTCGGTTGAAACTAAAATAAATTATGCAAAAAAATAGGTTTTCAAAATTCTAACCGAATTAAATTTGTGAACCGAACCAAAAAAAACCGCAGTAATATTTTGGTTTGTTTGGTTTAACCGAAATATTATTTAAAATATGAAAACACAACACATACACAAATAAATTAAATAACTTCATGAAATATATATAAAAATGCAATATATATATTAATTGTTAATCAATTTCATACAAAAATATGTTGATGGTTTTCTAAAATATTCAATCCAAAAAATTTCCATTTGAAGTCTAAATAAATCAATAAATTTGATCGGTTCAATTTAGTCGTTTTCGAAAATACAAAATGAACCAAATAAAAATTTCAAAGTAACTAAAAATTGAACCGAACTGATCTATTTAAACCAAAAAACCGAAATATTTAATCTATAATTTATTGGTTCAGTTAAAAATCAAATAAACCAAACCATTTGAACACCCCTAATTACAAAAGACACAAGTTGCCATATTATTTCATTCTATTCATGTTTTAACCCAAATGACATATTATAACCTCTAGCTTGTTAAATCAAGAACTAAAAGGTTCACATTTTTTTTTTTGAGATAAAAAAGGACATCAAACTATGAAACTTAGATATTCACACACACAAATATTCTTATGAAATTTAAATTTGTGATATGTCATTAGTGTTGGATCAAACAATGTCTTGTATTTGTTGATTTGCAAAACGATCCTGAAATTTACAAAACTTTGTCTTTTGAGAAATTTTTGTAGGAAATCTTCAAGAGAAGTTTTGAGACTTCAAACGATCTCCGATGGGCCTAAAAGTGATCCAGTACGAGCGATTCTAGTATGGGCCATAGATTTCGTCGTGAGCTTTCCAACGCCACAAAAAATGCTGAAATCAGAGTTACGAGTTAAAAGTTATCACTACAGGAAAACACACTATTTGCATCTACCGAGCTTGATGCAATTAACACCTTTTACATCAGAAGATAGATGCTAAAAGGCTTTAGCATCAGAAAATAGATGCAAAGACATTGACGCAAATACCCTAATGGCAAATACGCAATTGCATCTGATTCATCATTTGCATCAATTTTTTATTTGTATCAATTTAAACAAATGCACGACCCATTACCATTTCCATTAGCTTGCATGATGCAAATAATACTTTTTTGTGTAAACACTGCAGATGCAAATATTACTCTTTTGATTCATAACTATGATGTAATTATTGATATTAGCATCTAGTAGAATGATGCTAACTTAAATTACTGCAAATGCTAATGCCAATATTAGCATCTAATAGAGTGATTCAATTATCTTTGCGTTTTTTTAACAATTGCCCAAAATCAATAATTGTACAACATTACAACACTCAAAACAATATTTCCATATTTCTAGTGTCATTCATTACAACATTAGCATTCATTACAAATATTCACCCACATCCCAAAAATCATCCTAAATATTACACTCCATAACCAAAATAATCCAATCAAAGTTGAAAATAGAACAATCAAAGCGAGAACCTTGATCTAAAATCTATTTGCTAGTACAATCAAAGAGGGAATCAGCACAATGGCTTCTCTTTGGTTGTCTACTTTAGTAACTTATACCAAGATTTATCTTGTTGCTGAACAAGGAGAGAGCCTGCATCTGACGTGCTTATCTGAGCAACGGTATTTGACCAATACGTATATGGTACATATCAGAATGTTATTCAGAAATTCTTGTATAATGTTAACTTGTAAAGTACCTTAAGACAAGAAAAAATGCCAGCTAACCAGAACTAAAACTCGGCTGCATAAAGTAATTAAAATTGTATGAATATTTCATACTTAATCGAGACAAACATGAAGTACATAAATAAACAAATAAATAAAACTCAAGAGAATAAAAAAGGAGAATAACATACCTCAAGAACTATTTTGCCCCTGAAACTAAGTTGACCATCACAGGTCTCATTTTTAAGAGCATTTACAAGGTTGATTGAACTTTATCATAATCTCAAATTTTCGAAAACAGTTTCAAACATGGATGTGTGTCATCTAATTGCGATTTTGCAGGTATGGTGAAATAAACTTGGAAATAAGTAAGTACCTTCTGTTTATGATGGTAACATTTCAGAATTTGTGAACCCAATCAAGTATGTCATGCTTACTTTTCCCTGAAATCAAGTATGATGGCGTTATAATGCGAAGTCTGGCATTATAACATCAACTCTCTGGAATTTTGAGTTGGTTATTTTGCTACTAATTCAAAAAATATTTTTGATCAAATGAAGTTTATGGTCATCAACTTAAATGATTTTTAAGACATATTTTTTATGTTTTAAAATTTTATTAATTCAATTTCTATTTTAAAATTCATTTTGAACATTTCAGCATTCTAGCGTTATAACGCTATCATGTTTCAATCTAGGGTTTTGGCCAGAAATTACCATTTTGGACATGTAGCGTTATAACGCCAAAGATAGCGTGATAACGCTATATACTGTTTAGTTTGGATTTTCTTGCTCTTTTGTACCTCCAAATTTAAATAATCTAAGCATGTCTTTATTTTGATCTTGATCTTCTAGTCTTGATTGTCTTGATCTTCAAACGACCATACACTACAGGAAGATGTAGCATTTGCATCCGGCTAGGGTCAATTGCATCTACTTTTTTTTATTAGCATCAGTAGAAAAAAATTTTGACCTTGAAATTATGATCTGAACATATTGCAACAAGCGAGCTGATGCACATACTGTTTTGTATCAAATGTGTAGATGCAAATAAGTCTAGTTATTTTCATTTGAACATGTTTCATCAGGTTTGGAGACGCACATACTTGTTTGTATCAGATTTGTAGATGCAAATAAATGTAGTTGCTTTCATCTGTAAAAATGTAAGAAAAAAAGAAATACTAAAATGCTGATTACATCAGGAGAATAGATGCAATAATATTTATGTTGATTTAACATCCGATATGCTGATGCAAAAAGATATATTAATTTTAAATTCTAGAGACGCTACATAGATATTATTTGACTTGTTGAAATTTGGCTAGAAAAATTGAAGGAAATTTTGCCTCCAAAACAACACTCTAACCCTAACTTCACCTCCACTGTTCTCTCTCCCCCTCATTTTCTGTTCCCGTTCCCCTCTTTTGTAATATCATTTAGAACCTTATATGACTAACATAATTATGATTTAAATTAATTTCAACGATTGAAATAACAAATTATTATTTTACTTAATAATTATTTATACGTAAGCATTCATGTAGTAAATTGTTTAATCCAAAACTAATCTTACAAAGATTGCAACACTAATAGACACATAAAAAAATTCACAATCCAATCCCACAAAAAAGGTATCTCGATAGAACAAGAGGCCTCGTGGCTTCCACCACACACAAAAACAAAACATTAAAATTTAAAACAAAATCTCTTTCTCCCTGTTACTCCTCTCTCTCGATAGAGGAATCGTATCTCGATAGAACCAAGAAAAAGAAGAGAGAGAGAGAGAGAGAGAGAGAGAGAGAGGAGCGTCACGTCGCAGGTTGCCGCTCCTGCGCCGTCTCCCCGTCGAACTCGACCTCCAACAAGGCTGCCTCTCTGCCTATCCTTCATATCTCACCCTCAACTTTCTCCTCTTCCCCCTTACCCCATTCCCTCTGCCAGAAAGACATGGAGGAGATCGCCGGCGTCGCTGTCCCGCACGACCTTCTCCTCCTCACAGACGGTTTTCCTTCAACCCCGTGTGTCATGCTACGTACGATCCGTTAAACCCTAGCTTTCTCTCCCTTGGTTGTTGCTACCGCCGATTTGCGTCGATCCATGTGGGACCACTTTAGATCCATCAGGAACTCCTTTGCGACCATTTACAGGTTAGTTTCTCCGACTTCTAATTATTTTTCTGTGCCAGCTTCGTTCATGGAAGTCACATGTTGGTAGGATTTTCTAAGCAGGTCACGACCTTAGCGGCCTTATTGGGGAGATGCGGTGACCAGAGAGCCAACCATCGCCATTTGATTTGACTGTAGCCCTTGCATTGAGTACCCGGCCATCCGTGTAGAGAACTTGCCAGAAGGGGACAGTAACAATATATGTTTCGCCTGTTTTGCCAAAAAAGATCCGAAGCTCCTTCCTCACCAAAGATGACTGAACTGAAGCAAGGAATGCAGGCGCTAGTAGACCAACCTCTTCTAAATGATAAGAATTCTCCTCAATAAAAGCAAGCATCCTACTGTTTACCATGAAAGAGTTTTTTTGTGTGATAGGATCGCAGAGATAGAGGCACAGAAGCGAATTAGGGCTGAAAGGAAAGCTATGGAGGTACAGAATCTAATTTCTTGAACTTAAGCGTGATAGTGGAAAATTTTCATAGAGGGCCAAGCAGTAAAAAATTTCAACAGATAGGGCCAGAGGCACCCTAATAATTGCACAGAGGACCAAGGGCGTGATTAATAGTCGCGCCCCTAAGGAATTTTCGATTTTTTTCCTGAAATCAAGGCATTCTGCATGTGCTTTTGCAGTTGTGGGCCCGGGCACTTAGGGGCGCGACTATTAATCACTCCCCTAAGTGATTCTGAATTTTTTTTAAGTACTAATATATAATTTTTTATTATTTGTTAATATATCAATAAAAGTAGTATATTCATATAATATTTATTATTAAAGCAAATTAATGATAATTTCAATATACAATAATTTTTTAATATATGTATAGTTGTAATATAATACTATTAATTTGTCTTGTTAATTTTTTTGGGTTAAGTTATAATTATTTATACCCTTTGATATAATAATTAGTTAGTACTAATATATTACTTTTGGGTATTTGTTAATATATGTATATTAATATATATATATATACTACAATTATTATTAAGCAAATTAATAATAATTTAAACATAAAATAAATTTGTAATTTTAATATTTGTAATATAATACTATAAATAACAATTTTGGTGACACCAACTATGACAACAATCATTTTTTTCATTTTCAAAGTTCAAATTGTTGATCCAAACCGTTGAATATGATCTCCATAATAAAATACTCTTGCAGATCAAAATTTATAATTTTTTGAAATTTTTTACTATTTATTAAGATGGGTGTAAAATTCAACGATTCAGGTAGTTGTAACTTTGGCATATTTTTGCACCCGTCTTAATAAATAGTAAAAAAATTCAAAAAATGTAAAATTTGATCTGCAAGCGTATTTTATTATAGAGATCATATTCAACGGTTTGGATCAACAATTTGGACTTTGAAAATGAAAAAAATGGTTGTTGTTATGTTGGTGTCACCATAGTTGTTGTCATTTGATCCATTCTCTATTATTATATACTTATTATTATTATTATTATTATTATTATTATTATTTAAAAAGATTAGAAAGATTACAACCTAGTAAGAAGATGCATTTTTCACCATTTTTTCTGAATTAACATAGGGGCGCAATTATTTAGTTGCGCCCCTAAGAAGATGTTTTTTTTTGCAGATAAGTCTGAATCTTGCACGATTTTTTTCAGATGAGGGGTCCACATGTCTCCTAAATGAACAAAATATATACAGCAGCACCTTTCTTTTCTTCTCTCTCCAACCATTATTTCAATCTTATCACTTCTTCCCCTAACAGCCCCCTTCCTCTCCACAAACCCAAAATCAAATTTTCACACTTCTCCTCCCAAAATCTTACATATAAAATGTTTATTATTAGTTTCTACACTGGAGGATCCATCCAGAATGGTCCTCATGGTGTGCATTACTCGAAAAAAGCTACCGGTAGTTTTACAGTGAATGACGACATAACACTCGGTGAATTGGAGACGGAGCTGTACCGATGGATGGGGATTTCAAGTTCAACACATGCTTTAGAGATATCAGGGAGGTTCAATGCTGGATTACAGCTAACTCCTCCGGTAATGTTCTATACTGAGTTACAACTGTCGAGTAATGATACTTAGAGACTAATGGTAAACCATTCGGTTCATCCTGGTACTGTTGCAATGATAGAGTTGTACGTTGAGCCAAAAGTTCTTCGATATACCACAAATCAAGGTTTTTCGAGTGGCAGTCGAGGTCATGAGACCCTAAACCATGGTTGTGCAAGCAGTAGTAGAGCTACGGAAACCCTAAACCAAGATTGTGCAAGTGGTAGTCGTGCTTACGAAACTCCAAATGAGTATGTTGAGCCAATAGCTTGTAGAATGCCAGATGCATATCTTCGTACCAATTGTTATGAACCGAATGCAACCTCAAATCGAAATCAATCGATTCCAGAGGAAGAAGAGGATTATGAGGATTTCGAATTT
>CAXKVX010002515.1:0-94259 GCA_964058865.1 Eleocharis quinqueflora
ATTCCTTGAGAGTTATTTGATTTTGATGCTTACTCAAGTGATAATAAGATCAACAAAAATAATGATTTGCATATGTAGTCGATTTTAGAAGTTGTTTGGGTTTTATTTTGGAAGATTTTGGTATCATTTTAGGAGATTTTGGGCAATGTTGTGATGAATGTTTCGTAATGAATGCTTTGTGATGAATATCATTAGAAATATTGCGTTGACCACTATTCATTTGTATTTGTCAGTTTATGCTAATATAAATAATATCACTTTAACAAATGCAAATAAAATAAATATCATCACATTAACAAATGCAATAAGAGAAGATATCACTACATTAACATTAGCATGGCTAAAATAATATGCATAGTACACCCTATTTTGTACTATGCATATAGATATATGTCATTAAATTGAGATTTAAGTTGCTCAATAAATTCTTCATATGAAAATATTGTAGGAAATTAAATTTCGTGATTTTTAGAGCTTTCTAGCTATTTTTTAAAAACAGTCCAGATTTAATACTACAAAAGTGCCATTTCTGTGCTGTTTTTAAAAAATATTTAAAAAATAGTAAGAAGGCTCTAAAAATCACGAAATTTTATTTCCTACAAGATTTTGATATGAAGAATTTATTGAGCAACTTAAATATCAATTTAATGACCAAATTAAATACAAATGGGCGCATAATACGTTATGTGGTGTACTATGCATATTATTTTAGCCATGCTCCATTAACATATGCTAATATCAACAATTACATCAGCACTTAGATTTCAAATAACAAATATGTGATATAATAAAAGACACATTTGTGTTAGAAAAGTTGATGCTAATAGACAGTAGCATCAGTATTAGTCATGCAAACAAATACAATTTGCTTCAGAGAACTGCTGCAAATGATAATAGTTTTTGCATCTATTTGATCGGATGTAAACAAAACACTGATGCAAATAACAAATCAGATGCAAATACGTATTAGCAACAAGGGTATTTGCATCTGCCCATTTGCCTCTGCGTTCTGATGCTAATAACTTTTAGCATCCGAACACTGATGTAAAGAGTTAATTGCATCAGGACCGTCGGATGTAAATGCCGCACCTTCTTGTAGTGATATCTTTTAGATTGATGTGTTTCTAACTTCATATAGTTTTATGTATAATATGATATTTCATCATTAAAATTGCACGCACATAATTTGTAATATTCTGTGTTTGATTCTCTTTATCAGAGTATCAAATGATATTTAAATTAGTTTATTTAATACTTAAGGCACAATTAATAAATAAGTTAAAAATATGTCTACATTTTTTAATATTTTCTAATTTTGTGAATTTACTTAACAATAATTATCAATAATGTAAAGACAACATTGTTATTGTTATGTTATCTTCCTTAAGGATAAATGAATATGCAATATATATCTAATAAACTTTTTTTTTTTTGCATTTGATGAATAGATAACTTCATTATTACTTTACTTTATTTTTATCAAATATTGCATAGAATAAAAGTTATCATTATTTTTTTCTATTAAAACAAAAGTTACTATTCTTCTTTTGTTGTTTCATTATTTCGGAATATGTTTAATAGATAGATAATTTTCATTATTCACTTTTTATTTTGCTATCAAACATAAATTGAGATAAAAAAGTATCTCATTCACATGTCTAAAAAAAGTATCTCATTTTTTTTCTACCAACTATAATTCCGAGTTAAAAGTCACCTTTTCAAAAATCAGCTCTTAATTTTGGTGATTAAGAGCAACGTTGTTCGTGTGAGGGACTTGGATTCGAAACCCATTGAGAAAAAAAAAAATGCTCGGAGGACTTCAGGTTAATATTTCAAAAAAGGAAGCGAGTAACTGTCTCTCCTTAAAAGCTTTCCATATAAGTCTTTATATTCAAATGTAGTAGTCTTTATATTTTTTAGTATAAGTCTTTATACTCAAAAAATATTATCATTGCATTTGTTCAATAAAATATTTATACAAAGAATTAAAAATAGTTTATCATTACATTTGAATGGGGGACGTTAATATGGAGGACATTTATATTTACTCTTAAAAAAAATGGAGGTGTATGAGCTCCTTATAATTAAAAAAGTTATCATTTCATGTAGTTCTTTTGTCACATAGTGATGTGTTTGGTAGATAGATAAATTTCATTATTCTCATTTTATTTTGCTATCAAACATAATTTGAGATAGAATTTATCATTTCATAGAACTCTTTTGTTACATAGCGATGTGTTTGGTAGATAGATAATTGTCATTATTATCACTTCATTTTGCTATCAAACATTGTCCGAAATAAAAGCTATCATTTCAGATAGTTATTTTGTCACATAGTGATGTGTTTGATAGATAAATATTTGTTATTAGGGAGCTGATACATAAATATCATATTTGATATCAACTATTGATACTGATTTTATTATGCATCTTTAGTTGAGTTATCATGCACATTATTTGAGTTATTATGCATGTTATTTTTTTAATGAAATAGTTATACATGTTGTCGATTTTATTATGCACCTTTAGTTGAGTTATTGTCACACCCCAGAAATAATGACTAGCTTAGGGGTGTTAATCCCGCCACGTGTACTTGATTTCAAGTACACGAAAGGCTTAATTATTCATTAGATAATTCAGATTAGACTAATATATTATACTAAATTTTAAGGAAAAGCACACACATTTCACACAGTACATGATCATCCAACAAATACATATATAAAATCCAGCGTCTGAATACAAAGTTTACAGCGGAAGCTAAACAAAAATAAAATACATACATAGGAGGACGATCCCATCAAAGGGCGTGGGACCGATCCTAGCCAACCTACTACACACTAATCCTACAAAAGAGATGAAGAAACAAAAGAAGTGATCTTCAAAACAGAAGACGCCGGGGACTCCATCCTAGCGCTCTCCTCTGGACATCAAAAGAATATCTTGCTCCTTACCTGGACCCCACAACCAACCGTGGAACGTGAGTAATTTATAAAAATTACTCAGTGTGGATTAAGGTCCAGCCTTTGAGATTATATCCGATTCAAGGTTGGACCATTCACTTTTACTGAGATTAACTAACATTTAAATGCTACACCTAAATGTGTATTTGTCCACCATTAATCAATTTAATGTCTAAGTCTATCCAAAGGACGATACGAGAAAGAAACCCAAAAGTAATATGAGGAATAATAGTATATATATAGGTAGTAAGATGATTAATATCAAGGCTCCCAAACAAAGAACGATTTGTCAAATTAGAAAACCCCGGGTGTAGGACTTCAGGATTCGCCCCCTCAGACGGGTCGTAACCACAAGCCTAAGGGTTGTGTTAGGCGGGTCCCAAATCAACCACAGGCCTAACGTAATCGTTAGACGGGTCTCAGATCAACCACAGCCTAACTAAAATCTGAGTTCCAGAACGAAACGCCCTGATAAAAGCAGAGCGGCTACAAAAAGCACACACTCGATCAAGAAGCGAACCGAGAAGCCTACCCTCACAAAAAGAAACTAATAAATACAACTCTCGGTCTCAGCCGTCATATGAAAATAAGGAATCGACTACCCGTTTGAATAATAATAAAAAGGGAACTCCCTGTACTAGTTAAAGCCAAGGGGAGGCCCAGATTCCCCCGTTACTTACTAAGAGTTAATAGGGGAACCCCTTCGAATATTTAGAGATCTCAAATATCGGCTAATAGAAATATATAAAGAACGGAATAGCTCCAATACTTCACATATGACACGCAATACTCTAAACTGAGAAACCGAACCTTAATCACTCAAAGAGGAATTATTATAATACTAGATAATAAGGATTTTAAGAATAAAACTGTCTAACTGGCACTACGAGTCATCAAGTGATGATCATCGTTGGTGAGGATTAGTCGAATGTCCTTAAGGACATCCCGTTGAGAATATCCCATGGGCTATGTCAGACACCATGACACATACTCCCTCCACGATGCCCTCAGACTACATCCATCCTAAAACTCACCGGCCCGACTCTCAACACTCCCAACGAGTATAGATATATAATATTTATACGCATCTACCTATAAGTAATCTAATAGCCTATACGATCTGTATATCGGATCTTACGTGCAATATGAATGCAGGTGACATGCAAATGCAGGTTGGTCTCAAATAATGGTACAGTTACCAGCATGTAAGTATGGCAATTCAAGTATACGGGCCTGTTTAATTAATGTTGGTAGTTGGTACCGTAATTCAGTTTAGGTAAGTCTGGTTAGTCCTATTAAAAGAGAAAGGAATATAATCCCCAGGAATCCACACCTGGAATGAAGCGTGAGCTACTCTAACGGAGGGTTCGCTGCGTCCACGCTGACCTCAGCGTCGTATGCAGCTGCGTCAGTCTCGTCCCCTGTGTGTGGGTCCGAGTCGACTAGATCTCCTATTTATTTCGAGTTTGTTTAATTAGTCGAGGGACTTGTGAAATTAAGTGAAATCAAATGACAAGGTAACGGCGTTTGAGACGTCCTTGATGCTCCTAATTTATTTTATTCAATATTTTTACTTAATCAAGTCTTGTGTGCATTGTCCATGCTGCACAGTGAGCGTGTGTTCAACTCACATATCCCTTTCTTCGTATTTAATTTATATGTTATTTTATAATGTTTTACTATTCCCATTATTAAATGTGACGCCAGGACGATAATGTACAAAATGTAAATAACAAATCACGAGGAAAGCATGTTATAAAATCAACTATTTTTAGTTGGACTTTTATTATTAACAATCAAAGAAGAAACAAAAATAGCTAAATATATATTAACCTATGTGTGTGTAAATATATTGATTATGTGCTTATAGAATAATTGATCAATATATATATCTTTATAATTAGATATTCACTTAGTCGGAATTGGATGTTTTTCATATGAAATTTAGGTGTACAATATACCCTATGTGATATAGAGAAATTGATCAATATATAATGTTATTTATATAGTTATACTTAGTCCAATATGGTTGGTGGTGATTTGAGTGTACTTATTAAATATATGTATATGTATAAGTTCATATATAAGTATATATATATTTATATATATATATATATATATGTATAAACATATAATCATATATATACTTATATACATACTCATATATATGTAATTTATTATTTGGTTATTTTGTATATATATTTGTGTATATGTATCTATATATACATTACACTTAGTAACACTTATAATTATTTAATCATATTGTTTAGTATTATATCAAGTTTAGTTACTTAATTTATTCGTTACACATTATTAGTAAATCAAGTGTCATCATGTCAAATACGATGTCGTACCAAGCTACTATCCTACTATGTAACTGAGCCGTATATTATACGTTATATTGTTTATTGTGATAGATATAGTATAGAAAATATATAGAAACACAAGTTGGTTATTTTTAGTTTATGTTCGGTTTGTGTTAATCATGTGGGATCGAAAGCCCGAGACTCATACGTCATCGCCGTAGCTCTCGCTGCACGGGCTTATAATCGTCATTTCCCAATATACCTTTCTCGGTCATTTTTCTTATTCGGGTCTAGTTACTTAAGTATTATGGGCCGGACCTCTAATTTGGTAATATCTGTATATACCCAACTCGGCCCAAATAGGGCCCAAGCCCAAAAATACTTAGAACCATATTTGTTCATTTATTAGCATTTATTTTTGTAGTATATGTTGGGTCTTATTTAAATTATTTATGGCCATATTTGCTAAATTGGGTCGGACTTTAAATGTTAACTCCGTCCATACCTTTCTCGGACCAAAATTTTCCAACAAGGCCCAACCCATCTTTAACAGAAGCCCAATAATCAATTAATCTTAATAAATTTATCTCTTAGCCCATTAATTAACTCCAGTAGGGCCCGATAGTGTATTAATTTACTTCAAGTCCAGCATAAGCCCAATATCTGTCTTTTTTTATTTTTATTTTTATTCTATTAAAGGTAATTCAGAAAGGCTTTGGAGGCCCGCATGCACCTCTCAGGTCCCAATGGCACTGGGCCTCACTTGTGAAATAAACACGAAACCGATCAGACCAGTATTGATAGAATCAACAAGACCAGTACAATATGAATGGTAGATACTGGTAATGGCCATGCCAGTATCTCAGGGCCATTTAGGGGTCAGTCAGTAGGTCTGGTGAAGGTGCCAGAACAGCATCAGGGAAAACCAACCGCAAAAACCAGAACCCAGACTTAACAGACAACATATCATATCAGTTCGAATGTGCCAGTATCAACCAAATCTAACACCTTTCCAGCAGGTATTTACAAGTAAGTTCACAATCATCACATGCTCGATAATCAAGTCAAAGTCAGAAAGTAAGAAAGGGTCTCAGCACACACAAATGGTTCAAGCAAGCAGCAGAGAAAATCACAGCAAGCAAACAACAAGGTACCACGACAGAATATTGAAAAAGGGAAAATAGCAAGCACATGGCCGATAAATAGGAATAGTCGGTTTTTATTTACCAGAAAATGGACAAGGCAACTCAAGTTCGATCGAGCTAAAGCTTAACGTCACAGCCAAGATGCGTTGGTCCTTCCCCTTCCTCTTACTCCCCCTCTGAGCTTCAAGTTTCGAAACAATCCTTAAATACCAACGTATTCTGGAAAAAAGAGGCTAAATCTCAACTCATGAGTATACAAAGAACCAAGGGGGTTTCGAGGGAGAGTAGGTGCGTTCTTATAGTCGAGAATAAAGGGACAGACCAGGTCACTGTGCCATGATGGCTGATCGGGCGTTCGTACAAAGCCCTCGATGTTTAGGGCTGAAAGTAAAAAAGAAAGCAGAGTAATGCATCTGCTAATAATTGGCGAAGTGATGGGAAAATAGTACAGAAAAATGCCGAGGGGACAGGATGAAGAGGGAAAAAGGGGAATCGAGGAGAGAGAGTTTGAGATCTCTGTCAGAGATCGGGGTGAGAGAGAGATTTGTAAGGTTGGGGGTGAGAGAGGAGCTTCGACAGTGAGAGGTGTGAGGGGATGGTTTGGTCGAGAGAGAACAGGGAGAGATAAGAGAGTGACAGAGGAGAAAAGAAAGAGAAGGGAAGAAGTGACAGGAGGAGACGAAACAGAGAAAGAGAAAAGGAGAAAGGGAGCGGGTGTGACAGGGAAAAGAGGGAAGCATTTAATGGGTGAAAGGAAAGGCATTAAATATGCCGAGAGAGAGTGAGAAAGGAAAGAGAGGAGACATGAACAGAAAAAAAAGAAAAGGAGAGAGAGTGTGCAGGGAAAAAAAGTAAGAGAGAAGGAGTAACGAAAGGGCTTCTCTGCGACTTATGCTTTGTGATAGTTAATTGTTTGACCCGTCTTACTTAAGATTTCGACCCGCCTCATAACAGAACATTAGGGTTGGTTGTAGAGAATTGGGGACATGCGGAGGTTTCAAGGTCGGTCTTCCCAAGGTGGTCCGTTGGGTTGGTTTATTTTACTATCTTTGTGCATGTCCGTGTGCCTACCCGTTTACTAGTCAATTGTTAACCCGTCTCGACTCGTTCCATCAAGAGACCTGCTAGCTGTTCCCTTCTGAGTGTCAATTCACCTCCCTGTAATTCCTCCCGTGTGTCTTTCGGTGTGGCCATCCACTGCATAGCTCTAGGGTGACCCATTGGGTCGTGCCGAGTAGCCTCACACATATATCCTTTAGTTTTAGGGACTTATTTAGTGTTTGTAGGAAATCTGAGAATTGGTAGGTGTGGCCAATCGTATGGTTGTTGGATTTGGACTTGAGATAGGTCATGTGACTCGTTACGCAAGTTCACAGAATTTCAGAGAGGTTAATATGCTTTAATTTCGGTTCGAGAAAAATTAATTTCCTGTTACACCAATTTAAATTATTGTGTATAGTACTTTACTGGTTATAGTCATGTATCGTTTTATTAAACTTTTCATCTCTCTCTAATTACTTATTTGAAGGGTTCTTTTATTAAATAAATACAAAGAAAACTTGAGTTTAAAAGTTTTATTCATGTACCACTGTATTTCCTTTATTAAATCAATTCATTAGTCGGGCTTATCAACTAATAACAATTACATATTTATGTTTAATATAAATTCGCAAGTTATGATTAATTTGGGGGTTATTGTTACAAAATTTCACAGGTTTTACAGTTATCGTGCACATTATTTGAGTTATTATGCATGTTATTTTTTTTAATGAAATAGTTATACATGTTGTCGATTTTATTATGCACCTTTAGTTGAGTTATCGTACACATTATTTGAGTTATTATGCATGTTATTTTCTGTAATGAAATAGTTATACATGTTATTTTTTGTACTGAAATAATTATGGTATAATATGCATTATAACTCAAATAATGTGCATTATAACTCAACTAAATGTGCATAATAAAATCGACATCAATAGTTGGTATCAAATACAGTATCTAAGAAACATTATCCTTGTCATTATTATCACTTTATTTTGCTACCAAACATTGGTGAGATAAAAGTTATCAATTTAGTTAATTATTTTGTCACATAGCGATGTATTCGTCAGATAACTTCCATTATTTTACTTCATTTTTCTACCAAACATAGTATAAAATAAATAAAGGTTATAATATATCACTTTATCCTAGTTCATATTACCAAATATAAATAGAAGATGTCACCACCTTATTCTCCTCATTCCTTCTTCCTGCAATCGCCTGAAAAATTTCTTGTATCGCTATATTGTGAGTATTGTTATTATTCTTATAAGTTAATTTGTGAAATACGAAAATTTTACATACTCATTGTCAAACTTATATTTCAGTAATACTAACATAATTAATTTTAACTATGACATATTGACATAATCCTCTTCAGCAAGATATTCCAGAAAGTAATACTAGCATAATTTTTACTATGACATTTTTCTGCCAAATATTTTACTAATGATTTTATTTATTTTATTTTGTAGCTAGTTTAATTCAAAATGGTGGGAACAAGTTTTGTTTTGGCTTCTTCTAGCTTCACTCAAGAAACATTGAATGAATTTCGCGCATCCCAATCCGTTAGATTGCCATCGGTCGGCTCTGAATGAATGGTTCAATCTTTGATCGCCTCAAGCCCTCTATGATGTAAGATGCATAAAGGTCCCTGCAAATTTTACATATCATGCATTAGGTCACTAAAATTAAGTACTGGCTCCTGTATGAACAACAAATTATAACAATGGTAGAAGTTGAAAAGTTGTGTCAAAAGATAAAATAGTTCTTCTACTACATTAAGAGGATGAAAAATTATAAAAATGTTACCTTTAAATAGATTTTTTGGGAGTCCAATAAATTCTTTTAGCATGGATAGTTACCTTTATAAAATAGATTTTTTGTTGCAATTTCAAGTTAATAAGTAAATTTTGTAAGTTTTCAGAAAAAAAACAAACTATATATATTCTACGAGAAATGCTATTAAGCTTTGCAAAGCACGTGCTTTGAAATTGTAAATCATTAGATCACGCTTTGTGATTCGTGCGCACATGATGATTGAAGATTCAATGATCCACAATTTCAAAGCACGTGCTTTGCAAAACTTAATAGCATTTCTCCATGATTCTTAACAAATAAATGCTAGCTACTTGTACTTCATTATTAATAAATACAAATAAATGAATTTGAACCCTATCATATATATATATATATATATATATATACTGTGTAAATGCACAATAATTCAATAGCATGTAAATAATTATTACCTTTATTGAACGAATTTGCCAAAACAACCATATTTTTGTTACAACCCGTTTTCCAGAATTAACAAGTGCGATGTCCATCTACAAATTTATAATCTGATAAGAATAAATTAATTAGGTTTATTGAATTTGATGGCATCTATAGGACTTTGACTAATATAATTTGTAATTGATGTAATTTTAATTTCGTAAAAATATGATAACAAATAGTCTAATATACATTTTCATATAATACTAGCAATTCATAGAAATGCTTTGCAATTGGTAAAAAAAATTATATGATAGGATAAATCAATTTCATGCACGCAAATGATAAATAGGCCCAACTATCTCAAAACTTTCACATTGTCAAAATTAATAAATATAATTAAATTATAAGACCAAATCAAATAATAACACAAAATAATTTTCTATCAAACCCAAAATAACAAATAATAAATCAAGATTTATTTCATAGACTAGATTTATTACCTTGGATGAAACTTGCTGAAGAAGACAATCAAATTAGCATAATTACTCCAATTGCAAGCAGCTGAGAATCATGTTTATTCGAACAAACTAATGAAACACAGAATGGAAAGCTGGCGAGAAAGACAGAGACGACGGATGGTTGCCTAAGTTTTTTTTTATAGAAGAGAGAACGTGGCGGCGGGTTTTTAGGTTTTCACGAGAGTGAGAGGAAGGCGTGTTATCTAGGTTTTTTAGGCGGAGACTTATATAGTTATCGTTTATAGCCTTATAGGGCCGGATCATTTCATACGGCCCACATAACGACGAATTATTTAAACTCCATAATATTATTTAATAACACACTAACAACTAACAAAACAATACTATCTAAATACAATTCAAAAATTCGTTAATATCTTCTAATTTTTCGTGTTCAATTGTCAAGACATCGAATCATCTTTGCAGCGGAAATCAATGTTTCTACTAGCAATGTTGGTTGCATGACCAAATGAGGAAATGTCATGAATTTTAAATTGTATTTTCTTCGTTATTTTATGCATGCTATTTATAGATGATGATAGTATATTTCTCGCTTGGATTGACGAAGTGTTTTTGTAGCATGTTCGTGCAAAGGCACCACCACGCAAGCAATGTGAGGATTGTATTGCAATAGGAAGATGATGTTTGCGGGCTTTATGTTTGTTCTATTTATGATTGCAATATCATAATGGTCAGTGGCGTAACCAGAAATTTTTTGAGAAAGAGGCTAGCATGACAAACTTATGCGGAACCCACTACAGTTGAAGAGGTACCGGATGATTAATTGATATGAGCTACATATTGAATTTTACGGATCGAGAATGAGGCCAGGGCCCATGTGGGCCCCTACAACAGTTCTGCCCCGGCTAGTTATTTCAATGTATGATCAGTATTTTTAATTTCTTAATGTTATCTGTAACTTCAGCAAACACAAGTGCTGAGAGTTCCTTTACTCTTTCAGTCTTTCTCTTTCAATGTATAATTAGTGTTCTTAATTTCTGAATGTTATCTGTATTTCGAATTGATTTAGCTGAACTTCAAAACCCAAATAGGGGACAATGAATACAGTGCATTTCTTTCTTGTTTTGAAATTACTTTTAGAAGTGGTACAAAACCCAAATTTGTTTATCAATTCTCGGCCCGAAATTAACAATTATATTAAACAGCAATTCAATAAATTAAGAACAAGCTGATTAGTGCATTTTGGGATAATTAAATTGGTGCCATTTGGGACAATCTGATTAGGTACTAATTTCCCCTATGATGAAGTTTTATCTTTAATTTGTTTCCTTTTTCACACAAGATAAAATTCTGTGTGTAGTGGAATAAATTATTTGATTAATTGACATGTATAACATGATCATTCATTTAACATTCAGTATTTCGATTTTCAAACAACGTTTACAGGAGAGTTTATATTTCAACTAAACAGGAGAGATTATCTTAAACTCACTAAATGACTAGCTAGCTAAATTCTCATATGTTGCAATTAATTAATTCAGCTTTGTTTCTTTTGCTAAAAAAAAAAGAAAACATTCAAAACCTTTTGCTTTTGGGCAAAATTAAAAAAGAAAAGGGGAATTGATTTTTTGCCACCCTTTTATGTGCCACTCTTCAAAATACCACCTAAATTTTTTAAATCTTTATTTTGCCATGATTGTAGAAACTTGCTTATTTTTATGCCACTAACCTGATAAAACCTGATTTAGAAAATAAAAAGAAAACTAAATACCCATTATACCCCTGTCAGAATTGAATGAATTTATTTCGATGAACTCGATGCTGGATATATTCGATTGAAAACCCTAGACACTACCAAGCTACGACACAAAAGGGGATTTCTTCGACACGAAAGGGGATTTTTTCGACTCGTCAACTACGGCATAGAAGTGTTCGACGTTGGATTTATTCGATTGAAAACCCTAGACACTATTGAGCTACGACACAGAAGGGGATTTCTTCGACTCGCCAGCTACGGCACAGAAGTGTTCTTCGACTAAGAGCACGATGCAGTATGAAACCAAGCTTCCACTGTCATCTTCGAGCACGATGCAGTCTGAAACCAAGCTTCCTATCGTTGAGTGTCCGTATTGCGAGATTTTCGTTAAAAGGCTGGTGAGTCGTACCCCATCAAATCCTGGGAAGGTCTTCTACCGTTGCAAAAACTACCAAAAGGTAAGAATAGTTTTGTTTAATTTTTGCAATTTTGCTGGTTTGCTGATACCTTTTTTTTGGTTTGCTGATACCCTTTTCCTGATTTTCCGTTACTGGTTTGCTGATACCCTTTTTCCTTGTTTGCTGGTACCAATTTCTGGTACTTGTTTGCTGATACCTTTTTTTTTGGTTTGCTGATATCCTTTTTCTTGGTTTTCTGGTACTGGTTTGCTGATACCCTTTTTTCTGGTTTGCTGGTACCAATTTCTGGTACTAGTTTGCTGATATAGTATCCTCCTACTGTAAACCCAGAAGTACAAACTTATCAGCATCTCTGTATAAACCAAAAGAAAAACCAAGAACTAAAAAATTATCAGCATCTCTGTATGAGTTGGTCAGGTTTAGCAAAATTATCAGCATCTCTGTTTAATAAAGGTAATAGAATGCACAAATTATAGCTAGAGTCATTCTGAGACCAATTATAGCTAACAGTATCTTAATAAAGTTTGTTGATACCAATTTCTGATACAAGTTTGCTGGTATAAAAAATTAACAAGTTTTAATCGAAATTGTAGAGTCATTCTCAGTGTTTGTTCTGGATGTGGGAGGAAGAATACGAGTTATATCTTCGTGACAAAGGAGTAATGCTGAATAAAGAAGAATCCAACTTCAATGCATTCCTGAAATATGAAATTGGCCAATTGAAAAATGCGGTTGGGGAATTGAAGAATATGCACGGGGAATTGACAGATGAGCTCGGGGAATTAAAGATTGAGATTGGGGAATTAAAGAGTGAGATTGGGGAATTGAAGAACATGAAATTTCTTATGGCAACAGTTGTAATTGTAATTGCAATATTGTTGTGTATCATATTTGGCTAGTCGAATTGAAGATTGTGTTGTGTAGTTGTATGCTTATGTGCTGTGTTGTGTTGACTGTGATGTATGATAATGTTAAGTTAATTGAAGACTGTGTTGTATGCTTATGTGCTGTGTTGACTGAGTTGCTTCAAGACTGTGTTGTATGCTTAAGTGCCACATGATGTTTATTGACATTGAAAGATCAACATGACTAATACTCATTCATTGCCAACATAATGTTTTACATAAATTCTTCAAACCAAAATACAAACATCCTAATGTATTACATAACTTCCAAAATACAAACCAACTCCTCTCAACGAGGTACAAAACATTCAGCAATCATTCATGGCTGACACACAACTTGTATTACAAACTGCTCTCACTGATACACAACTTGTATTACATAATTCTTCAAACCAATTCAGAGTTGCTGACACTATCTTGTGTTCCTGTATGCCTCCTGCCAAAAAAAAAAACGAGGTACAAAAAGATTCTTTATAGATGCAAACTCGTAGAGAATGATACAAAAAGATTCTTTATGACACTATCTTGTGTTCCTGTATGCCGCAAACAGAGATCAAGTGCAAACATAGATACAAAAGAATGATACAAACAGCATGATACGCATGATTAATACCTTTTAGATGCAATTGCCTCTGAATCGTCTTCTTTGCAAGTTCTTTGTTGATGACCAAGTTTTTCACATCTCTTGCATCGTTGCCTTTTCTTATTTCTCTCAAGACATCCGGGGATTCTCTCATTTCTTGGCCTTCCAGGAGGTCTTTTCATCACCGGTGGAAAAACTTTGAACGCGAGATCAGCCTTTTCCCATTTTGATTTGTCGTTCAATGCTGGAATTTTTCCCCCATATGCAACTCTAAATTGAGCAACGGAATAACAGGCGTGAACATAATCTTCCACACGAACTCCTCTCAGCGAGCAAATAAATGCTACGCTATGAATGCATGGCTTGCCAGTAAGCTGCCACTCTCTACAAGCACACTGTTGTTTGTCCAACTCAACTACATTCCGCCATACTTTACCCTCAGAGTCCACTCCACTGACCTCTGCATAATCATTACCACCTCTTACAATCTTGACTTTACCGGTGTTCCTACTAATGGCATTCAAGTCCTTCATTACATTTGGAAGAATTTGGCCTTGTAGTTTATTTCCCACTGTTCTCCTTTTGTCAAACGTCACCATTATCAATTGTCTAATCTGATCAAAGAGATCAACAATATGCAAACCCTTGAAGGCTTTGATCCAACTGTTAAAACTCTCTGATATGTTATTGTTTTCATACTCACATTTGGACAACTCTGACATCCGACTCCGACACCAAATGTACCTGTGATTCTTATCTAGCCATCCAATAGCTGTGGGTGCTAGCTTCTTAACACGCTCCAAGTACTTTTGGCATGACTCTACGGTGTATGCCCTTGATGCAGACCACATGCTATTAGCAACTTCCTCACCATGAAATTTTTTCTTGAAGTTCTCCATCAGATGTCTCATGCACTCCCTTTGCTCGCACTCAGGAAATACAGTGGAAATAGCAGATCCTAAATCCTTGCCAGCATCGGAAGATATTGTCAAACCCGAAGGAATACCAATCACTTTCCTCAACTGAGTCATAAACCACCTCCAATTATCTGTAGTCTCCAAGTCAAACACTCCATACGCCACCGAGTAAAGTCAGTTGTGTCCATCAACACCGCACGCAGATGCCAGCTGACCCTTGTACTTCCCTGTCAAGTTTGGGATTATGTCAACACAGTATAATACAACATGTGAATTACAAATTTTAATTTAATTATACCTGTCAGCACAGTAGAGTCAACACCTAGATACGGTCTACAACCATGCAGAAAACCTTCTATGCAAGGCTTAAGTGCCACAAATGCCCTTCTGAATCGTACCTTACCGCCGACCCTCTCATCTTCTATCTCCACAATGCTTCCGGGACAAATCTTATCCAACTCACACTTAAAGCTGTACAGTAGTTCGAAGCTCTCTTTCCATGATCCATGAATTTGATCAAAAGCAGCATGTGTACCCGCATAAGCTTTGTTGTAGGAAATCTTGACATGAAACTCATCTTCTAATTTTTTTTGACGGCTTTGGTTCCCTCAGATGGATTCTTTCTTAACCAGTCAGTTACTCTATCTGATATCCAAGACTTAGAAGCCATCTTTCCGTCAACCATTGTTGTAGATGGGCAAGTATGCTCATGTGGTAGTTTCTTGATCTGCAATGTTGCAAGTAATGTTAGCACATGTTAGAAGCATGATAAATATACAAGAACAAGTAGAATATGAACACATACCACACAAGCTTGCCTTTTCTTAGCCATAGATGCACGAATTCTCCAAGGACAACTATCATTTTTGCACTTTCCTATGAACCTTTTCTTATCGGTTTTGATTGTAGTCACTTCGAACTCATTTTTTATAGCAAAATGTCTCAATGCCTTTCTAAAGGCAAAGACATCAGGAAATGCTGCACCAACTTCTATTTTGGGGTTCTCCGGATCATGGGTCATTACGGGATCATGTTGAGTCTCACTATTCACCGTAGACTCCTCATGCAAACTAGTACCCAAAGTAGAATCAGAGTCGAATTGACCATTCCGAGAACCTCTTGTGTGGCATTCTTATCACAACCCTCACCCTCTTAATCGTACATATACTCCTCATTTAAATGAACAAATCCATGAGTGCTACCTGCTTGGCTCTGACTACCAATTTCAATACACGGGATTGGTTGAGCCGGAGTGCATGGATAACCGACATCTGTGCCACTACAATTGGAGCTCCCATCTAAATCATAAACAACAACTTTAAGTACTACTATCCTCTCCTTTTCGCACATCTTGAACATTTCTGAAATTTGTGACTCGGATACTAAACCCGTTTCTATGCCCTCATTTGTATCTGATATCCAGATTTTTGCTGCTTGACATCTCCTCCAATCTAATTCTTTAGTAAATCAGTGTTCAAATCGCAAAGCGAAAATCTGTCAGAGTCAACAATCCATGTAAATGTCTTTCCCTTCACATATACCATTTTCCCATCATCTTTCTTGTTCCAAAATCCTTGAACTCGGACTTCTATCCTAAATGCGATTTCTGGATCAACCCTACACAAATTACATGATATATATTAGGGTATATATTACTATCTTATTAACACATAGTTTAACAAATTAAATTGAATATCTTACCCATTGGAAATGATCCATGACTTTTCCATAGAGTTCGATTTTCTTCTTCAATTCAAAAAACTGAGATAAAGCAACAGCAAAAATCAGATACAGTTTTGATACAACATGGCTAGTTCGAATTTTACTCTTCGAATTTTGATACAGCAAAAAACAAATACAACAAAAATCATGTACAGTTCGAATTATACTGAAACCAGCACAAAAAACCGAGACAGTAATTCAATGGTACAGTTTTGATACATTTGCTTCACTCTGAACCGAGACAGTAAGAATTCCGATACAGTTTTGATGGTACCAGTATTTAATTCTGTTAAATAAGAATCGAGACAGTTTTGATGGAACCGAGATAGTAAGAACTCCGATATAGTTGCTTTACTCTGAATCGGGATAGTAACAATTCCGATACAATTGCTTCAATTTGATTAACTATTGCTTCACTTACTGTTTGGGCGGTATCGGGAGAGAGGCGAGGAGATGGGCGAGGCGGAGCAGCACATTCGAGTAAGGATGTAGTCGCATGAGGGTTCTTGGTTCTCAGGCCAACGGAAGTCTAGCACTGTTTGGGCGGTATCTTCGACGTCTAGGGTTGTTGGTTCAGAGAAAGGTCGACGAAAATACAACACTCTTGGTATCGAGTAGGAGGAAAATGGACATTTTGATTCAATTCTGACAGGGGTATAATGGGCATTTAGTTTTTTTTTATTTTTTAAAACAGGTTTTATCAGGTTAGTGGCATAAAAATAAGCAAGTTTCTACAATCATGGCAAAATAACGATTTAAAAAATTTAGGTGGCATTTTGAAGAGTGGCACAAAAAAGGGTGGCAAAAAACCAATTCCCCCAAAAGAAAATGGTGTTCCCCTGAATTTACTGACGCATAGACAAACACTTAATAGAAAGATTAAATCCCAGCATAAAGAGGAGATACAACAGAGATAATCGACCACAAAATTAAATCTATGAAGTCGTGGTGAAGTGATGCAACGATCCTAACCTCCTCAGCAAAATTAGTGGTGAGTCGCTATGGAAGAGCAATTCTCGTACCTTTTGATTGGATAGTCAGAACCGTTAGAGAGGAGTGAAGGAGAGAAGCATATGTTTGTTATTTTATAAATATAGGTCCAAAATGTCGAAAACGTTTGTGAAAGCGTTTAACAATTTCAAGTATAATTTTTGAATTTTAACCACTTAATTAAGTCAAGCAAATAAGTAATAGATCAATTTCTATAATTCAAGCAAGTATGCAAAAATAGAGTAAAAGAGAGAGCAAGAGAACACGCTATGTAACGTGGTTCGACTTATCAAAATGCTCTCACGAATGGATAATAAGAGAATTAGCTATCCTAAACACTCTCAAAGTGTGGATGCTAAATGAGAATGCTATTATGATCATTCTGGTGCTTAACTGAATGTTTGCAAACTTGGAAAGACATTTATTAATGCTTATGGTTCATAGACTAAGCATAGACTACTTCTGGAGTCTTGAATGTTTGCAAACTTGGAAAGACATTTATTAATGCTATTATGTATACATAGACTAAGCATTTCTTGGAGTCTTGAATCTTCATCAAGGCTACTTCTGTTACAGAATCTTGCAACTCGTTACAATAACTGTTGTGTTAGGTGGGGACCTTTTCAGTTTTGCCCATGTCTGCATCTCTGACTGACTTCTGGGCTCTTCTTGACAGGAACCCATGGTGACGGGTGAGGAATCTATTGACGGGTTGGAAACTCATTATAACGGGTCTGGCTTGCGTTACAGTAACGCATGGCTCTTCCAAATTCCTCCTTTGCATTGTCTTCTGACTCTTCTCCTCTTCGACCCGTTATGACGGCTTGAAAATCCATTATGATAGGTTAGGAACCTTCTCTTGCGTTATGATAACACAAGCCTTTGTCTTGTCCTGTTTTGCTTGCACTTGATATCTTCATGATCATCTTGACTTGTACATGAAACCTGAAGCATTTGCATCATCAAATTGTACATATATAAACATGTATCTCACCAAAATTCAATTGTGCAAGTTTAGTACTGATTTGTTTTGCAAATTATCAAGCCAAAGAAGAATTTAATTTAACAATGTTATCGCTAGAGATTCCACCAGGGATGATTATGGATATGATGAAGAAGGAAGGAGACGAAGGAAGGAATCTGATGAGGTGTGTTTTTGAAAGGAGACGAAACAAACAAGATAGAGAAAGAAATGGAGAGGATGCTCGCTATATTTTTTCGCTGAAAATTCTTTCTGGTCAAGACGCGATCGGACAGTTATTCCACTCAACGCAAAATTGAATTGGTAGAACACGACCTGCCATAATCCATATATATCAAGGTTTTAAATAGCGGATAGTGGTACGTAGCATTGCATGAGTCATTTAGCGTTTAGCGGTATAGCGACGATATAGCAGCGATATAGTGGTTAAAATTACTAATATAACTTACGTGAGTATCAATAATTGTCAAAATATAATGCATTGATGCACAAGAGCATAATAACTACCACAAGAAATTGACAAAAAAACTTGCTTATTTCAAAAATCAAAACAATTAACATTTAAAAATCTTACCGCTATATCCGCTATATCACCGTTATATCGCTTTATCCGTTATATCGGTGTTGTTTTAGAAATATCTTGCATTCAAGCTAAAATTTATGCTATATCGGTACTATATCGGCGCTATTTAGAAGCTTGTTGTTCATGCATGACTCGGGCAATCTAATAGGCGGATGGCTAAAGTTATGTCTAAAATAGAGACCAAAAATGTAAAATAGAGAAAAGAAAAAAGAAAATTTTCATGAAGGTCCAAAGAACAAACTACTTTAACAGATAAGATCAAAGATTTCCTAAATTTTCACAAAGGTTTGAAGCTCAAATAATACTTGCGTTTTTATTTTTTTCATTTTTTTCAATCTCTCAGTGCATTTTTTGTTTTTTTGTATAGGTCCCACTTCGATGCAGGAAATAGTAGCGATTAGTCGCGTCTCTAAAAAATAATTAATAACATCCTCGATCATTTGTAAAAAAATTTAAAGGTCCTAGACTAAATTTTTTCCCAATATCTACGTTTCATCCCCATCGGCCAACGAATTCATATTTGATGGAGTATTCCATAATACGAAATAGTCAATCAATGATTCAAATTACATCAAATTCACACGAACAAGTCTTAGTTTAATTTGAATTATTGAATGATTATTTTGTACTAAAAATTCTATCGAATATGAATTTCCGGTCATTGGACCTTTTTCAACGACTCATGACCGGACGATCTGACCAGTGAGAAACGATCTCCCTTCAACCTTCCGAGTTCAAACCAAATCATGTCTTTCTCAAACAAACTCCACGTAGAACGTAGATAAACATGTACCGACTTGCTGTGCCAAAACGCGAATCCCTCTATCACTTATTACAGGGATCGCTATACCATGATCACCATACGAAATCAAAAAGAAAAGAAAAAGAAAATCGCTACATGGCTAGTTGCAAGCGGTGACACCAAAAGATGTTGATTTTTCTTTTCAACAAAAGAAATGAAACACGGACTACTCAAATCCCGCCGCTCAAGGCACCTACCCCTTTCAAACGGGACCCGCCAACTCATTTTATAACACAAAGTGTAAGATTCATTCAACACATATTGGTCCCAAAACACGAATCCAACATATGCAGTTCAACACGTGCCACATCCTCACCAGACCCTTTTCAAATTTCACCTAGAAATCGCCGAACAAATTCCCAACCCTAAATTGTTCCGACTGATAACTGTCGCACATGTCATATTCTAGATGAGCATTATCACCGAATACTTCTTTATCGAGCGGTGCGAGTGATTCCGGTTCACAGTGTACGGATCAACCAGGTCTAAGGACTTTACTTTCTCCCCAAGCCTGTCATTCTTGGAAGTCAAATCCTGCACATGGTCCACTGCGTTACGGCCTAACGCGAAATGGAAATTGAACGTGGACCCACATGCAAGGGAAAGGTCTATGAAATTGTCCACCTAAAGGCATCTGGAAGACTGGAACTTTCCCGCAGTATGTTATTTTTTCTCTCTGATTTTTGCAGCGACTAAAAAGAGAAGGCACAAGGCACAAGCCACAAGGCAAATCAAATAGAACAGGTTTCCCTTTTCTTCGGAGAGTCGAGAGGCAAGCAATCACACTCTCTCTCCTCCTGTGTCTCTCTCTATGTAGAGATATGATAGAGAGATTGCTGGAGTTGAGAATCGTCTTTCCTGTATCGGATCGTTGATTCGTGATTTGAGATTGAGTAAGCATCGGATATTTGCTGTTCACTCTCTTTCGAAAGATTACGATCGAGGTTGAAGCTGCTGGTATCGATTTCGGTATGTTTAGTGTTTTATAAATGGTTTGATTAGCTTACAGCTTAGTTTGTTTAGATAGGTTTTCAGTATTAGTGAAATGTTCAATTAATAGTTAGCGTCTTCTAAGTAGTGAATTTGTGCAAAATTTGATGGTTGAAAGTTTTGAATATTTTATGCATTCCTTCTGATAAATTTTTAGAAATTCAATCATAAGTTGGAATTAGTATTTTTCTGAATTCGAGTCCTGTTTGATGAAATAGCTCTCTACGCCCGGCCGGAAATTTTGCTTGGCTGTTGTTCTACTTTTTTGTTGAAGTCTTCTTCTTGGTTATTTAGGTCATGCGCTTTAAACTTTTCTCTTTACTCAAATAATATTTTGCTAGTTTCTTCCTGCTTTTTAGGAACTAGATTGAAATCAGTTTGGTCTCTGTTGATTTAATTAACTGCCTTTCCGATTAAGTAGTTGGCCAATTTTTTTTTCAGGAGATTAAAAAAACAGCTCACATGTAAACTATAAATTTAGCTGATTTCGAATTGTCTATTGTATGCTATAACATAGAATGAATAATCTGACCTGTTCATGGCAGCTTTGGATGAGCTTTCATCTGTTGTCCAATTTAAAGTCTGCAAATTAGCTGCTTTGTAAGTTTAAAGCATGAAATTAGTTTGTTAGACGAGAAAATAATAATTATTTTTCAGCTTGTTATCTGTACATGCCATCAATACTACACCAAATATATTTTCTTTTTGAGTTTCAAATAATTTTTAGTTAAATCTGCTTCTGAGCGCAATTTGTAATGTTGTTTTTGAGATGTTTGCCAAATTCCCTGTTTGGCTAATTATACTTTCTTTCATTGTTGCTGTTGAAACCTTCTTATAGTTCAGTGGATTAAATCAACAATCTCCAATTTTACTCGTAAATTTGGTTGTGATGTACTTTCATCCTTTCAGCTTTTATTATAACAAGTTTGTTCTAATTTGCGTACTAGTTCAATTTAATCCATATTACTGGTTCATTACTAGCCAATTAGTTGAAGAAGTAAGAAAATTGCAGTTGGAAGTAACAAATATGAACTGTGAAGGTTAGCTAATAAAACATTATATGTCCTTTCTTTTTGTGATTAAACTAAGTCCCTCAAGTTTGATCTGGAACCAAAGTCTGACTTGTTTTCTGTTTTATGTCGGTCTTCTTTTTTTAAACAAAGCTGTTGGAATATATTTGAAACTTTCTTTGTTCCTTTGACTACAAATTACTGGTTTATATAATAAAATAATTTTGCCCCTTTTGATTTTTCTTCCAGTCCAGGAATATAGCTGCAAAGCTGTCATCTTTCGAAGGTCTGGACTGTGATAGTTTCGCAGTCTCATTTTTGTGCCAATGCCTATCTTTACTCCCATAACCCTAGACCGGTTTCTTGAGCCGGGTTCGCATAAACTGTCAGGGGGATCGTCGCTCATTCCTGGCAAGATGGATCAACCAATTGCACGCCGCAATATGTCACCAGCCCTCTATGCTACACCAAAGACCACCCCGCTCTCATCTGACTCCCAATTATCCCCTTCCTCATTTTCCCCTGTGTCTCCATATGTCGTAAACCACAAAATACGCGGACCTCGACTTTCAAGTGGTGAGAACTCAAGTGCAGATGGTAAGTGTGGACCACAAGTGCCAAACACCAATGGAAAGTTGGTAGAGGACAACAAAGAAATAAGGGAATTGATTGAAAGAGTTGGGGAAAAGGATTTTGACACAAATAGGCTGCAGGTAGTTAGAGAAGAGATAGATGATGTTGAGATAGAATCTGAAGCTGACGAGTTCTTTGAATTGAATGAATCTATGAGTATTGCAAGTGAAGGTGGTAGTGGAGTTGATAGGTCATGGAATCCCAGCACAGCTGTTGGAGAATTCTATGATGCCTGTGAAGGTAATATATTTTGTCGCTACTTAGCAAAAGCCATCTGTATTTGCAAAACAATAGCACACGATTTATGGTATTTACCACGACCTTGTAAGTGAAATGAAGATTATCTGCAGAGTAAAAAATGACACTATGACCTCAAGTTATAATGAGCTTCTAATTTTTCATTTGCACGATTTGATCATGGAAGTTGAACATCTATCTGAAATCTTATAAATCAAAATATTGGGTGAAGTTATGGTGCATGCGCATGCACCGTGCTTGCGCATCTAGACCCTACGATGTGCACGAATCTCAATGCTTTGGAGGGTCCACATGCGCAAGCACGATGCATGCACATGCACCATAGTTTTGCTCCAAAATATTTGTCTCCTTCTAATTCCTTTTTTCTTATTCTTTGTTTCAATTTAGAAAAAGGATTCATCACTTGCCTAATGAAAAGACAAATATGTGAATTAGATATATTTTGTGCCAAGATTATTGGGGATGCTAAATTTGTTCCACAAATTGACACTGAGATTCATTAGAATTTGTAGTCGCATAATTTTTGGCTTTTTAAGAATGATCGCTTATAGAGAAATCTAAAAGAAATTGGTTTTTTCGATCCAAAGGACACTTTTGCTACATGTGAAAGAAATACTAAAATTTTGTTCTCAGTTAGTATTTGAGGTCTTGATCTTTAACTTCATACTTTCACTTTGAGAATAAACTAATGCTAAAAACTTGTGTCTGAATATTTAGAATAATTTGAGTTATATTCTGTACTGCAGAAACTTTCAGTGAAAGTGGTATGACATTTCCTTCAGACCAAATAAACAATATAGAAGAGGAGCTGCGTGAAATACGGCTAACCCTTTTGATGGAGAGAGAAAAAAGAAACCAAGCTGAAGAAACACTTGAGTCCTTACAGAATCAATGGCTGAGATTGAGCCAACAGCTTTCGTTTCTCGGTCTTAACCTTCCATGTCCTAAGATTATGAAGCCGCAGAGTAAGGAAAAAAATGAGGAATCAAATTTTGAACCTGATCCAGTCGAGGACTTGTGTCAACAGCTTTCTGTATCAAGATTGGTGAGTGATGCTGTTTCCATGGGAATTTCTAGGGCTGAGGTGGCTGCAGAGATGGATTCTGTTATTCAGTCTAAGAATTTTGAGATTTCAAGGTTGATGGATCGAGTTCAGTATTATGAGGCTGCCAATAAAGAGATGTCTCAGAGAAATCAAGAAGCTATTGGTGAGTTCCTCCGATTATTTTCTCTTTCTTTTAGTTTTTTTTTTTGCTATTTTAGGTTCAGGTGGTGTAAAAGAAAAGACAACTAAAAACATACAAGCACAGACTACAGAGTATTTTGAAAAAAAAGGAATGACTGCGTACTTTCTGGGACTGATTCTGTAGCTATTTAGTTGTATGTAGATTTTAGTTTTTTGTGGTAACTGCTAGTAATGTTGTTCTTGTAACTTGCAGAAATGATGAGGCAACAGAGAAGCAGGAGAAGAATCAGGCAGAAGTGGTTTTGGGCCTCTGTCGGTCTTGCTGTGACAATCGGATCTGCCGCCATTGCATGGTCATACCTTCCAACAGAATCTATGCCAGATGTACAAAATGACGCATCATCCACCGATAAATGAACCATGGCAACATGTGTTCTCCATTTGTTTTTTCAACCATTAGTTAGCATCTTTTGTTTTTCTCCTTCATACAAAATTGAGTCGATCAATAGTGCTTAGAAAAAAGGATAAGAATGTTAAATAGGAAAAGGACATTTAAAAAAGGGGGGTTTTGGGGTCCTTTCTTGTTTGTATGATTTGTAGGTCGTATAAAACCTGAATGTGGGCTGCCTCCTGTGTGACCAGCTCCATTCCCACTTCGGTACTTCCAACTTTTTCCCTTGTGCTTCTCAGCTTCAGAGGGGTTAATAATAATGTTAGGATAGTTCTATGCGCATTGATATATCATATATGTGGTGCCAGGAAGACGAGCTATGTTTTTGATCAATAATGAATAGATTTGTCTACTTTTCAATAATGAATAGATTTGTCAACTTTGTAAGGTACATTATGTATTTATTTCCCTATTATTTTTGACGATTTCGTAATTCAAACCACGATATTTTGGTACGCATCTGCTCATCTTTGAATCATCTGTTACCTAGAAGTATATGCTTGAATTTAAAGCAAAATTGACCAGAAAAAGGTGGAGGCAGGCAATAATCATATCCGTTCATCACTGGGAGCCAATTTTGAATGACATATATTACAAAAGCTGTACATAACGATATTGAAGTATTGAACCTAAAAAAATCACTATTGAAGAAACAAAAGCATCATACACGAAAGCATGCCAGAGCCAGAACAACGCAATGCTGATAACTGTCCCCAAGAATGCACCTACTAGCACTTGGCTTTCGGTGTGATGCTGCTGGGGCACCCTCAGCCATGACTGTTTTGAACCAAAATTGAATTAGTTTCAAGAATTTTTGAAACGCAAGTTTTGTCCTGACAAATACTAATTTATGAAAATATGTGAAATATTAAAATACTCGCGAAATATGATCCAGAAGCTATGATTGCTGCACCAAGAGACACCGTAAGAAAATTAACCCCAAGCCACTGAATCACTGTGCAAGTTGAATAAAACTAGTCGTTTTCTTGAGATGTATGGAAATCTGGATATGTACCGAAGCTAAACAGTATGACCAGTTAGGTGGAACTGGTGGAATTGCAAAACCTAAGAACACAAATGCAAACTGGCAAGCTTAAAAATATGAAAATAATAGAGAGATTGAGAAAGCAATGTTGAAACAACAAAGTGATTAACTTTCTTTGGATGACATTGTGCTTTCAGTTACTGTCACCTAAAATTCTGAGGGATTGCAGGAGCAGTGCTGAAATTTTGCCTGACAAGTATTAGAGTAATAGGCCAAGATTCAATTGATAATTGTCCAATTGCCCAAGATGAACGTACATAGATAAAGACATCACTATGTGATAGAGAGTTCCTAAAGTCTTCGCGTGCATACATAGTTCAATCATAGTAGCAGTATTTATAATAAGAGCAAAATTATGGTGCTTGCGCATGTACCGTGCTTGCGCGCATCCGGATCCTCTGATGTACATCGAAATTCGTGAATATTCGTGCGCATCGAATCTCAATGCACATCGGAGGGTCCAGAAATGAAATAATCAGACATGAAGGTTAGAATGGTATTATATGCTTCTTCATTGTGGTTTCATTAAAGGTTTAGAGTTTTCCTAGAAGGTTACCACTCATAAATAAAGTAATAATATCAGAAAACACTTCTTGTAGTAGGATAAGATGCTTTGTAGTGTTTTCTCGAATGGTTACCACCCATAAATGAAGTACTCGGATAAGAAATACTTCTCAAAGCAGAATATGATGCTTTGTGATGTTTTCTTGAATTGTTATCATCCATAAATGAAGTAATCAGATCAAAAACACTTCTCGTAACAGGATAATATGCTTTGTGGTGTTTTCTTGAATGTTTACCACCCATAAATGAAATAATCAGACATGAAGCACTTAGAGTGGTATTCTATGCTTGGTGGTCGTTTTACGAAAGATTTAGTTTTCTTTGGAAGGTGACCACTCATAAATTAAGTAATCAGATCAGAAACACTTATTGTAGTAGGATAAGATGCTTTGTGGTGTTTTCTCTAATGGTTACCATCCAGAAATGAAGTACTCGGATCAGAAACACTTCACGTACCAGGATAAGATGCTTTGCGGTATTTTGTTCAATGTTTACACCCATCAATGAAGTACTTGAATAAAAAACACTTATCATAGCAGAATAAGATGCTTTGTAGTGTTTTGATGAATGTTTATCATCCATAAATGAAGTAATCAGTCATTAAGAGCTTATAGTGGTATTCTACGCTTCTTCGTTGTGGTTTCCTGAAAGATTTGGAGTTCTCTTGAAAGGTTATCATCCATAAATGAAGCACTCGAATCAAAAACACTTATCATAGCAGGACAATATGCTTTGTAGTTTTTTCTTGAATGTTTACAATTCATAAATGAAGTAATGAGATATGAAGCACTTAGAATGATATTTTATGCTTCTTCATGGTTGTTTCGTGAAAGGTTTAGAGTTTTTTTGAAAGGTTACCACTCATAAATGAAGCAATCAAATAAGAAACACTTCTCGTAGTAGGATAAGATGATTTGTGGTGTTTTCTCGAATGGTTACCACACAAAAATGAAGTACTCGGATCAGAAATACTTCTCGTAGCAGGATAAGATGTTTTGTGATGTTTTGTTTAATGTTTACCACCCATAAATGAAGTACTCAGATCAGTACCACTTCTCGTAGCGGGATAAGATGCTTTGTGGTGTTTTCTTGAATGTTTACCACCCAATAATGAAGTAATAAGACATGAAGAACTTAGAGTGGTATTCTATGTTTCTTCATTGTGGTTTCATGAAAGGTTTAGAGTTTTCTTGGAAGGTTACCACTCATAAATGAAGTAATAAAATCAGAAACACTTCTTGTAGTAGGATAAGATGCTTTGTAGTGTTTTCTCGAATGGTTACCACCCAGAAATGAAGTACTCAAATTCGAAATACTTCTCGTAGCAGGATAAGATGCTTTGTGATATTTTGTTTAATGTTTACCACACATAAATGAAGTACTCGGATCAGAAACACTTCTCGTAGCAAGATAAGATGTTTTGTGGTGTTTTCTAGAATGTTTACCACCCAATAATGAAGTAATCAGACATGAAGCACTTAGATTGGTATTCTTTGTTTTTTTCGTGGTTGTTTTATGAAAGGTTTAGAGTTTTCTTGGAAGGTTATCACTTATAAATGAAGTAATCAGATCAGAAATACTTCTTGTAGTAGGATAAAATGCATTCTGGTCAGTGGCGGATTTAATCAGAGCCAGGGGGGTCAGCTGCACCCCCCTGGATTTATTAATCATGTGTTAATTAGTTAAAAAATTGGTTCTGAACCCCTCTGATTTTTTAAACTGAACCCCTCTGGCCTCTAAATTTGATTTTAGAAGGTGTTCATCTTTGACAAAAAATGGGCCGCAAGTTTATATAATTAGAAAATGGAAAGTGTTATAATTGGGCTGAGATGAATTTAGTCTCTGTGATTGGGCCAAGCCCAAAAACAAAAACGCTGAACTGAACTCTCTCCCAATCTCCCTCTCCCGATTTCTCATTCTGTACTCTCCATTGACAGACCACTATTCAATAGAAATTGGAAAAAAAAACTAGGTTTAGTTGTTTAGAGAGGCGCAGAGCACAAAGAGATCACAGAGGCCAGATCGCCAGTCGCCAGAGCCCGCCGCTTGAGAGTCGACGCCGCGAGTTTGCCGCTGGCCCGCCGCTTGAGAGTCAACGCGACGACGCCGTCTTTGCGACTTGCGACTTGCGAGTCTGATCTCGTCCACTTGTGAGCCGGTGAAAGTCGACTTGCCGCTGGCCCGCCTCTTACCCTCCCGACCTCGTCCACTCGAAGTTTCATCAAGGCTTCCAGCTGGGAAACCCGAAAACTGGAAAACCAGAAAAACACCGGTTCTGCCCGGCTGCCCCTTACACTGTCAGAATCTGCATTTCTATTATCTTTTTTCTTTGCTTTGCACTGTCAGTACTGCACATAAAACAATCGTATTAAGAAATGGAAATTGGAATGAAAAATTGGGATTAATTGAAGCAAATATCAATTCGGAATTGGGATAATTGATTAATGAGCAAGGGAATTGGGATTTGGGATAATTGATTAATGAGCAAGGCAACAAGCATGTTTCATTTTAATTATATGTTCAATATTTGCTATTTAGATAATGAATATCTTCTCTTTTTATGTTAGATTGTAAGAATGCAACGATTTTTTCAAAAGGTACCGAAATCTCGTGTTGATTCATCTTCAAGTTCTAATCATTCTCATGAGGTTAATAGAATCGAACAAGATCCTCCTTCGGATCCTGCTCTAAGGCCACCTATATCTAGTTATAATCCAAATGAGCGTGATCGTATACGTCGATTCTACCTAACAAATGGACCAATTCAACCTTACAACCATGATTTTCCCCAAACCAATTTTAGTGGAGCAATAAGGAGGTTCAACACCGGTTGGTTTGACAAGTACAAAACATGGATGAAATATAGCATAATTAAGGATGCGGTATTCTGCCTTCCTTGTTATCTTTTTAGATCGAAAAATCTTGGATCAGGTGGGGGGTCCAAGTTTGTAGGGGACGGCTTTAGAAAATGGAACAAGGTTATAAGCTCCTTTGAGGAACATGTTGGTGCTTCAAATTCACGGCACAAAGAAGCTGAAAAAAATGTGCAGCTTTGATGAATGAAAGACAGAGTATTCAAGCCATTGTTGAGAGACAAAGTGTTAAACAAGAGATGGAATATCGCAAATGATTGGAGGCAACTCTTTCTATAGTTCAACTTATTTTGAGACAAGGTTTGGCATTTCGCGGCCACAATGAGTCGGAAAGTTCTAACAATAAAGAAAATTTTCTTGAGTTTTTGAGATGGTTGAGAGATCATAATAAAGAGATAGATGTTGTTATTCTCAACAATGCTCCTAAAAACCTAAAGTTGATTGCACCAGACATTCAGAAAGATGTTGCGAATGTTTGTGCAGAAGAGACAACTCAAGAGATAATGAAGGAGCTTGGAGATGAATTATTTTCTGTTTTGGTTGACGAGGCAAGAGATGTTTCAACCAAAGAGCAAATGGCGGTTGTAATTTGATATGTGAATACGAAAGGTTGTGTTGTCGAGCGATTTCTAGGTAAGAATGTAGTATTTTGGAATATAAAGTGATACTATTTTGTTGAGTTTTCTAATATGTAGAATGATACTATGTTGTGATTTTTTAGGTATTATTCATGTTTCCGAAACTATGGCAATAAGCTTGAAGATGGCACTTGAAGATTTATTCGGAAAGCATGGTCTATCTTTTTCTAGGTAAGAATGTGAAAGATATTATTTTGAAATGTAAAATGATAATATTATTGGGTTTTCTAATATGTAAAATGACTTGAGGATTTTTTTTAACTCTAGATTGCGTGGCCAAGGTTATGACGGGGCTAGTAACATGAGTGGAGAGTTCAATGGTCTCAAAGCATTAATTTTAAATGAGAACAGTTCGGCGTACTACGTGCATTGCTTTGCTCATCAGTTGCAATTGACACTTGTTGCGGTGGCTAGTGAGCATCATGAAGTCATGTTATTTTTTAACATGGTTGAAAGTATTCTCATAGTTGCTCGTGGATCGACCAAAAGACGTGATCAATTACGTGAGAAGCGGAGAATTGAAATTGTGGAGCAACTTTCGAATGGAGAAATTACAGTTGGAAGAGGTTTGAATCAAGAAACAGGTATTGCACGTGCCGGTTTTACTCATTGGAGTTCTCATTTAGCCAACTTAAATAGTATGGTTATACTTTTTTCAGCCACACTAGATGTACTTGAGGAAATAAAAAATGAAGGAGGCACAAAATTACAAAGAGCACAAGCGCATGGATTTCGAAGAGCTATGCAAAGGTTTGAGTTTGTATTTCTATTGCATCTCATGAGAAAAGCATTACTCATCACACATGATCTATCACAAACCTTGCAAAAAAAGAACCAAGATATAGTGAATGCTATGCGCTTAGTGAAAAGTGCTAAAGCTCGATTGAAATAATAAGGGATAGCGGTTGGGAAGAGCTACTCAAAGAAGTGTGTGATTTTTGTTCACAACACAATATTCAAGTTCTAAATATGGAAGATTTATATGTCGATAACCCACGTCGTCGAACGGACATAACTAATTTGCATTATTTTCGTGTTAATCTGTTTTACACGGTTATTGATATGCAACTGAAAGAGCTTAATGACAGATTCACCGAAATGAATAGTGAAATTCTCATGTGTATATCATGTTTGGATCCGAAGAACCGTTTTTCATCTTTTAACAAAGATAGGTTGCTTCAATTGGCTCAATTTTATCCTTCTGATTTCAATGAATTCGAGCTTCCTATGTTAGCGAGTCAATTGGAGAATTATTATATAGATGTGCAAGATGATAGAGATCTTTTGGATGTAAATACCTTGGGTGAACTTTCTCAAAAGATGGTGGAGACGAATAGACATGATGTTTATCCCTTGATTTATAAGTTAGTGAAATTGAGCTTGATATTGCCGGTGGCTACTGCTACTGTTGAAAGAGTATTTTCGGTGATGAATTTGGTTAAAACTGAATTAAGAAGTAAAATGAGAGATAAATGGATGAATGATTGTTTGGTTACTTTTATGGAGAGAGATTTCTTTATTAGTGTGGATAAAGAAAGAATTATGCAAAGGTTCCAAAATATGAAGTCTCGTAGAGGAACTCTTTCTTCATAAGTTTAATTATCTATTGTTGTTTTTGTTAGTTTTTAATATGTAAAATGAGGAAAACTTTCTTCATTGACTTCATTATGAGATTATCTATTATTTTGACTCGTTATTTTAATATTTTTATATTAAGTAATAATGTATGTTTTATTTTTTATTTGGTATTAATTAACTAATGAATTTGTACCCGATAAGATAGGACAATTCAATTATCGAACCCCTCTGGAAAAAATCCTGCATCCGCCACTGATTCTGGTGTTTTCTCTAATGGTTACCACTCAGAAATGAAGTACTTGGATCTGAAACACTTCACGTAGCAGGTTAAGATGTTTTGTGGTATTTTGTTGAATGTTTACCACCCATATATAAAGTACTGGGATCAGAAACACTTCTCGTAGCAGTATAAGATGCTTTGTGGTGTTTTGTTGAATGTTTACCACCTATAAATGAAGTAATCAGTCATGAAGAGCTTAGAGTGATATTCTACGCTTCTTCGTTGTGATTTGCTGAAAGATTTGGAGTTCTCTTGAAAGGTTATGATAGGCCAAATTATACACATGTTTATCTAGGGTTAATTGTGTAATTTAAGCCAAATTTAGGGTAAATTAGTGTCCAAACAAACAAGTTTTTAGCCCAAAAGAGTTCAGTTCACTACCTTGCAAGTTTTTAATGCAGAACTAGGTACTTAGGAGCAAAAGAAGCACAATTAAGGACAATGGAGCAAGCTAGGAGTGCAATAGAAGCGATTCGATCATCTGTCAGGTCAATTGCGACTGCAGGAACTCTTCTTACGGCTGCAATCAACCTCTACATGCCAAGAGATGAAGAACAACCTAATCTAGCTTTATTGCGGGCACACGATGATATCCTTGCGGCCGCAATATAAGTTGGCAAAGGACTGTTAATTCTAGGAAGTTGCCATTGCGACCGCAGGAGTTATTATTTCTCCCGCAATAGAAGGTGCATGACCATGACAGAGAGGTGATAACTCCAAGTCGAGATATGTTGCGGTCACAATAGAAGTTATTGCCCCCGCAATAGACCTGCGTAGAAGCACAAATAGGAAGTTCCAGCAGTCTGTTTTTAGTTCTTGCTTTTCCTATATATGAATATGGTTATTAGGCAGAAGTAAGAAGTTAAGTTAGACAATTTTAGCCAGTAACAAAGGGTTAGGACTTAGAGATTTTACAGAAGAGGAAGGAAGAAGAAGAAGAGAAGAAGAAGCGCTACCTTGGCGATCTCGGTTGTATATCTCTTTTCTCTCTATCTCCTTTCCTTTAAGTCTATCATGTTTAGCTTCTTAGTCATGTCCGGCTAAGTTGTATTAGGACTTGTTAGGATGAATTGAAACTCTTGTTAATGCTTGTTTGTAATAAATTTCTTACTTGGTTTTGCTTTCTATTTTATTTGTGCAATTTCATGAATTGTGATCTTAGAGTTTGATTCTAAACCTTGACCATAGAAAGCATGGTAATTAATTGACTAAGTACCGAGATGTGACGCTAATCAATTGTCCATCTTATGACTTACTTGCTATACAAATTGTTTAACTTTATGATTTGATATTTGCAATAGAGATATTGAATATTAGATCCTAGACCATAGGGAGTAGGGTGATTAACGAACTAAGTACCAAAAAGTGACGTTTGTTGATTATGGGTTTACTTAATTATCATAACGAATTGTATCAAGTACCGAGAGGCGACGTATGATAACTTAGTATAATTAAGTTGGTATGCACTTAATGAGTTTTGATTAGTTTAACTAAGTACTGAAAGGTGAAGCCATAACTAGTGCAAAACACGGTACCGAAATAGAAATATCACTTGGTACCAAATCTGAAACCATACCTCATAAATACCAAGAACTAAATTACCAAGAAAGTATTGACAATTGTGGATGTATCATCTTAACAAGGCCTAGTCGTTTGTTAATTGAGTTAAGTTCTAAATTACTTTCAGTTTTTAATTTAAAGTAACCAACAACCTAAACTTGAAACTTTTCTTTTCTCGTTCGTATTTGCTTAAATTAATTTTATCCAAATCTGAAAACTAAATCTGAATTGTCTCTGTGGATTCGACCCCTAAGTACTACGATAGACGGTTGTATACTTGCAACTACTCAATAGGAACTACATTAATAAAACTCAACATCAGGTTACCACCCATAAAATAAAGTACTCGAATCAAAAACACTTCTTATAGTAGGATAATATGTTTTGTAGTGTTTTCTTAAATGTTTACCATCCATAAATGAAGTAATCATAAATTAAGCACTTGGAATGGTATTCTATGCTTCTTTGTGGTTGTTTCGTGAAAGGTTTAGATTTTTCTTGGATGGTTATCACTCATAACTAGATCAGAAACACTTCTTGTAGTAGGATTAGATGCTTTGTGATATTTATTGAATGGTTATCCTCCATAGATGAAGTAATCAGATAAAAAACATTTCTCTTAGTAGGATAATATGATTTGTGGTGTTTTCTTGAATTGTTACCGCCCATAAATGATTTAATCGGATCAAAAACATTTCTCGTAGCAAGATAATTTGCTTTGTGGTGTTTTTTTGAATGTTTACCACCCATAAAGGAAGTAATAAGAAATGAAGCACTTAAAGTCGTATTCTATGCTTCTTCATGGTGGTTTCATGAAAGGTTTATAGTTTTCTTGGAAGGTTACCACCCGTAAATAAAGTAATCAGATCAAAAACACTTCTCGTAGCAGAATAATATGATTTGTGGTATTTTATTGAATTTTTACCATCCATAAACAATGTAATCAGAAATGAAGCACACCTAGTGGTATTCTACGCTTCTTTGTGGTGGTTTCCTAAAAGGTTTGAAATTTTCTTGAAAGGTTACCATCCATAAATGAAGTACTCGGATTGGAAACACTACTCGTAGCAGGATAATATGATTTGTGGTGTTTTCTTTAATGTTTACCATCCATAAATGAAGTAATAAGAAAAGAAGAACTTAGAGTCGTATTATATGCTTCTTCATGGTGGTTTCATGAAAGGTTTATAGTTTTCTTGGAAGGTTACCACTCGTAAAAGAAGTACTCATATCAAATCACTTCTCGTAGTAGGATAAGATACTTTGTGGTGTTTTATTGAATGGTTATCACAAAGAAGAAGTAATCGGATAAATAACACTTCTACTAGTAGGATAAGTTTTTTTTTTTTGTTATTTTCTTAAATTGTTATGACCCATAAATGAAGTAATCAGATCAAAAACACTTCTCGTAGCAGGATAATATGCTTTGTGGTGTTTCTTGAATGTTTATCGCCCATTAGATCAGAAACACTTCTTGTAGTAGGATAAGATGTTTTGTGGTGTTTATTGAATGGTTATCACCCACAGATGAAGTAATATGATAAAAAAAAACACTTCTCCTTGTAGGATAAAATGCTTTGTGGTATTTTCTTGAATTGTTACCTACCATAAATGAAGAAATCGGATCAAAAACACTTCTCGTAGCAGGATAATATATTTTGTGGTGTTTTCTAGAATGTTTACCATCCATAAATGTAGTAATCAGAAATGAAGCACTTAGAGTCATATTCTATGCTTCTTCATGGTGGTTTCATGGAAGGTTTATAGTTTTCTTCGAAAGTTACCACCCATAAATGAAATAATTAGATCAAAAACACTTCTCATAGCAGGATAATATGCTTTGTGGTGTTTTCTTGAATGTTTACCACCCATAAACAATGTAATCAGAAATGAAGCGCACCTATTGGTATTCTACGCTTCATTGTGGTGGTTTCTTGAAAGGTTTGAATTTTCATGAATGGTTACCACCCATAAATGAAGTACTCAAATTAGAAACACTACTCGTAGCAGAATAATATGCTTTGTGGTGTTTTCTTGAATGTTTACCGTCCATAAATTAACAAGAAATGAAGCACTTAGAGTCGTATTCTATGCTTCTTCATGGCGGTTTCATGAACGATTTATAGTTTTCTTGGAAGCTTACCACTCGTAAATAAAGTAATCATATCAGAAACAATTCTCGTAGTAGGATAAGATACTTTTTCGAGTAGGATAAGATGCTTTGTGATGTTTTCTTGAATTGTCACGACCCATAAATGAAGTAATCAGATCAAAAACACTTCTCGTAGCAGGATAATATGCTTTGTGGTGTTTCTTGAATGTTTATCGCCCATAAATAAAGTAATCAAACATGAAGTACTTAGAGTGGTATTCTATGCTTCTTCATGGTGGTTTCATGAAAGGTTTAGAGTTTTCTTGCAAGGTTGCCACTCATAAATGAAGTAATAAGATCAGAAACACTTGTTGTAGTAGGATAAGATGCTTTGTTGTGTTTTCTCGAATGATTACCACCCATAAATGAAGTACTCAGATCATGAACACTTCTTGTAGCAAAATACGATGCTTTATAGTATTTTCTTGAATGTTTACCATCCATTAATGAAGTAATCAGACATGAACCACTTAGAGTTGTATTCTATTCTTCTTCATGGTAGATTCAAGGAAGATTTAAAGTTTTCTTAGAAGGTTACCACTCATAATGAAGCCATCAAATCAAAAACACTTCTCGTAGTAGGATAAGATACTTGTGGTGTTTTCTCGAATGGTTCCCATCCATATATGAAGTACTCGAATCAGAAATACTTCTAATAGCAAGATAAGATATTGTGGTGTTTTTTGAATGTTTACCACCCAATAATGAAGTAATCAGACATGAATCACTTAGAGTGGTATTCTGTGCTTTTTCGTGGTGGTTTTATGAAAGGTTTAGAGTTTTCTTGGAAGGTTATCATTTATAAATGAAGTAATCGGATCAGAAACACTTCTCGTAGTAGGATAAGATGCTTTGTGGTGTTTTCTCTATGGTTACCACCCCGAAATGAAGTACTCGGATCAGAAACACTTCACGTAGCAAGATAAGATGCTTTGTGGTGTTTTGTTGATTGTTTACCACTCACAAATGAAGTACACAGATCAAAAACATTTCTCATAAATGTAGTAATCAGTCATGAAGAGCTTAGAGTGATATTCCACGTTTCTTCATAGTGGTTTCCTGAAAGGTTTGGAATTCTCTTGAAAGGTTACCCCCCATAAAAGAAGTAATCAGATCAAAAACACTTCTCGTAGCAAGATAATATGCTTTGTGGTGTTTTCTTCAAAGTTTACCACCCGTAAATGAAGTAATAAGAAACGAAGCACTTAGATTCGTATTCTATGCTTCTTCATCGTGGTTTCATGAAAGATTTATAGTTTTCTTGGAAGGTTACCACTGGTAAATGAAGTAATCACCAGAAACACTTCTAATGGTATGATAAGATACTTTGTGGTGTTTTATTCAATGGTAATAACACATAGAAGAAGTAATCGAATAAATAACACTTCTCCTAGTAGGATAAGATGCTTTGTGGTGTTTTCTTGAATTGTTACGTTCCATAAATGAAGTAATCAGATCAAAAACACTTCTCGTTGCTGGATTATATGCTTTGTGGTGTTTCTTGAATGTTTACCGCCCATAAATAAAGTAATCAGACATGAAACACTTAGAGTGGTATTCTATGCTTCTTCATCGTGATTTCATGAATGGTTTAGAGTTTTCTTGCAAGGTTACCACTCATAAATGAAGTAATAAGATCACAAACACTTCTTGTAGTAGGATAAGATGCTTTGTTGTGTTTATTCGAATGGTTACCACCCATAAATGAAGTACTCAGATCAGAAACATTTTCCGTAGCAGAATAAGATGCTTTACAGTATTTTCTTGAATGTTTACCATCCATTAATTAAGTAATCAGACATGAACCACTTAGAGTTGTATTCTATTCTTCTTCATGGTGGTTTCAAGGAAGATTTAAAGTTTTCTTAGAAGGTTACCACTCATAATGAAGCCATCAAATCAGACCACTTCTCGTAGTAGTATAAGATGCTTGTGGTGTTTTCACAAATGGTTTCCACCCGGAAATGAAGTACTCGGATCAGAAACACATCTAATAGCAAGATAAGATATTTTTGTGGTGTTTTCTTGAATGTTACCACCCAATAATGAAGTAATCAGACATGAATCACTTAGAGTGGTATTCTATGCTTTTTTGTGGTGGTTTTATGAAAGGTTTAGAGTTTTCTTTGAAGGTTATCATTTATAGATGAAGTAATCATACCAGAAACACTTCTCGTAGTAGGATAAGATGCTTTGTGGTGTTTTCTCTATGGTTACCACCCAGAAATGAAGTCCTCGGATCAGAAACACTTTACGTAGCAGGATAAAATGCTTTGTGGTGTTTTGTGGAATGTTTACCACCCACAAATGAAGTACTCGGATCAAAAACATTTCTCATAGCAAGATTAGATGCTTTGTTGAATATTTACCACCCATAAATGAAGTAATCAGTCATGAAGGGCTTAAATTGGTATTCTACGCTTCTTCGTTGTGGTTTCCTGAAAGGTTCGGAATTCTCTTGAAACGTTAGCACCCATAAATTAAGTACTTAGATCAGAAAAGCTTCTCGTAGCAGGATAGTGGTGTTTATTGAATGGTTATCACCCATAGATGAAGTAATCGGATAAAAAACACTTCTCCTAGTAGGATAAGATGCTTTGTGGCGTTTTCTTGAAGTGTTACCGCCCATAAATGAAGTAATCTGATCAAAAATACTTCGTAGTAGGATAATATGCTTTGTGGTGTTTGCTTGAAAGTTTACCACCCATAAATGTAGTAATAAGCAACGAAGCACTTAGAGTAGTATTATATGCTTCTTCATGGTGGTCTCATGAAAGGTTTATAGTTTTCTTTGAAGGTTACCACCCATAAATGAAGTAATCAGTTCAAAAACACTTCTTTATGGTGTGTTTTTGAATGTTTACCATCCATAAACAATGTAATCAGAAATTAAGCACACATAGTGGTATTCTACGCTTATTTGTGGTGGTTTCCTGAAAGGTTTGAAGTTATCTTGGAAGGTTACCACCCATAAATGAAGTACTCGGATTAGAAACTCTACTCGTAGCACGATAATATAATTTGTGGTGTTTTCTTGAATGTTTACCAACCATAAATGAAGTAATAAGGAAACAATGCACTTGGAGTCGTATTCTATGCTTGTTCATGGTTGTTTCATGAAAGGTTTATAGTTTTCTTGGAATGTTACCCTGGTAAATGAAGTAATCATATCAAAAACACTTCTAGTAGTTGGATAAGATACTTTGTGGTGTTTTATTGAATGGTTATCACACATAGAAGAAGTAACCGGATAAATGACACTTCTCCTAATAGGTTTAAGATGCTTTGTGGTGTTTTCTGGAATTATTACGACCCACAAATGAAGTAATCCGATCAAAAACACTTCTCGTAGCAGGATAATATGCTTTGTGGTGTTTCTTCAATGTTTATCGTCCATAAGTGAAGTAATCAGACATGAAGCACTTAGAGTTAGTTTCTATGCTTCTTCATGGTGGTTTCATGAATGTTTTAGAGTTTTCTTGGAAGGTAACCACTCATAAATGAAATAATCAGATCAGAATCACTTCTCATAGTAATATAAGATGCTTTGTGGAGTTTTATCTAATGGTTACAACTCATAAATGAAGTAATCAGATCAAAAACACTTCTCGTAGAAGGATAATATGCTTCTTCATGGTGGTTTCATTAAAGGTTTTGAGTTTTCTTGCAAGGTTACTACTCATAAATAAAGTAATAAGATCTCAAACACTTCTTGTAGTAGGATAAGATGCTTTGTGGTGTTTACTCGAATGGTTACCACCGATAAATGAAGTACTCAGATCAGAAATACTTCCCGTAGCAAAATAAGATGCTTTATAGTATTTTTTTTTATGTTTACCATTCATTAATGAAGTAATCAGACATGAACCACTTAGAGTTGTATTTTATGCTTCTTCATGGTGATTTCAAGGAAGATTTAAAGTTTTCTTAGAAGATTACCACTCATAATGAAGCCATCAAATCAGAAACACTTCTCGAAGTAGGATAAGAAGCTTGTGGTGTTTTCTCGAATGATTACCACCCAGAAATGAATTACTTGGATCAGAAACACTTCTAATAGCAAGATAATATATTTTGTGATGTTTTGTTGAATGTTTACCACCCAATAATGAAGTAATCAGACATGAATCACTTAGAGTGGTATTATGTGCTTTCTTGTGGTGGTTTTATGAAAGGTTTAGAGCTTTCTTGGAAGTTTATCATTTATAAATGAAGTAATCAGATCAGAAAAACTTCTCGTTGTATGATAAGATGCTTTGTGATGTTTTCTCTATGGTTACCACCCATAAATGAAGTACTCGGATCAGAAAAACTTCACGTAGCAGGATAAGATGCTTTGTGGTGTTTTGTTGAATGTTTACTGCTCACAAATGAAGTACTCGGATCAAAAACATTTCTCATAGCAAGATTAGATGCTTTGTTGAATGTTTACCACCCATAAATGAAGTAATCAGTCGTGAAGTACTTAGAGTGGTATTCTACGCTTCTTCGTTGTGGTTTCCTGAAAGGTTTGGAATTCTCTTGAAAGGTTACCACGCATAAATTAAGTACTTAGATCAGAAAAGCTTCTCGTAGCGCGATAAGACACTTTGTGGTGTTTATTGAATGGATATCATCCATAGATGAAGTAATCAGATAAAAAACACTTCTCCTAGTAGGATAAGATGCTTTGTGGCGTTTTCTTGAAGTATTACTGCCCATAAATGAAGTAATCGGATCAGAAACACTTCTCGTAGCAGGATAATATGCTTTGTGGTGTTTCTTGAATGTTTATCGCCTATAAGTGAAGTAATCAGACATGAAGCACTTAGAGTTAATTTCTATGCTTCTTTGTGGTGTTTTCTTGAATGTTTACCAACCATAAATGAAGTAATAAGAAACAATGCACTTGGAGTCGTATTCTATGCTTATTCATGGTTGTTTCATGAAACGTTTATAGTTTTCTTGGAATGTTACCACTGGTAAATGAAGTAATCATATCAGAAACACTTCTAGTAGTAGGATAAGATACTTTGTGGTGTTTTATTGAATGGTTATCACACATAGAAGAAGTAATCGGATAAATGATACTTCTCCTAGTAGGTTAAGATGTTTTGTGGTGTTTTCTGGAATTGTTACGACCCACAAATGAAGTAATCAGATCAAAAACACTTCTCGTAGCAGGATAATATGCTTTGTGGTGTTTCTTCAATGTTTTTGCCCATAAGTGAAATAATCAGACATGAAGCACTTAGAGTTAATTTCTATGCTTCTTCATGATGGTTTCCTGAAAGCATTAGAGTTCTCTTGGAAGGTAACCACTCATAAATGAAGTAATCAGATCAGAAACACTTCTCATAGTAGTATATATGTTTTGTGGTGTTTTCTCTAATGGTTACAACCCATAAATGAAGTAATCAGATCAAAAACACTTCTTGTAGCAGGATAATATGCTTCTTCATGGTGGTTTCATTAAAAACACTTCTCGTAGCGGGATAAGTTACATTTTGGTGTTTGTTGAATGGATATCACCCATAGATGAAGTAATCAGATAAAAAACACTTCTCCTAGTAGGATAAGATGCTTTGTGACGTTTGAAGTATTACCGCCCATAAATGAAGTAATCGGATTAGAAACACTTCTCGCAGCAGGATAATATGCTTTGTGGTGTTTCTTGAATGTTTATCGCCTATAAGTGAAGTAATCAGACATGAAGCACTTAGAGTTAATTTCTATGCTTCTTTATGGTGGTTTTATGAAAGGCTTAGAGTTTTTTTGGAAGGTTACCACTCATAAATGAAGTAATCAGATCAAAAATATTTCTCGTAGTAGGATAAGATGCTTTCTGGTATTTTCTCTTATGGTTACCACCCAGAAATGAAGTACGCGGATCTGAAACACTTTACGTAGCAGGATAAGATGCTTTTGTGGTGTTTGTGGTGTTTTGTTGAATGTTTACCACCCATAAATGAAGTACCCGGATCAAAAACACTTCTCGTAGTAGGATAAGATGCTTTGTGGTGTTTTGTTGTATGTTTATCACCCATAAATGATGTAATCAATCATGAATAGCTTAGAGTGGTATTCTACACTTCTTCGTTGTGATTTGCTGAAATATTTATAGTTCACTTACCACCCATAAATGAAGTACTCGGATAAAAAACACTTATCTTAGCTGGACAATATGCTTTGTAGTGTTTTCTTGATTGTTTACCATCCATAAATGAAGTAATCATACGTGAAGCATTTAGAATGGTATTTAATGCTTCTTTGTGGTTGTTTCGTGAAAGGTTTAAGAGTTTTCTTGGAAGGTTATCACTCATCAGAAATACTTCTTATAGTAGGATAAGTTGATTTCTGGTGTTTATTGAATGGTTATCACCCATAGATGAAGTAATCTGATAAAAAAAACACTTCTCCTAGTAGGATAAGATACTTTGTGTTATTTTCTTGAATTGTTACCTCAAATAAATGAAGTAATCGGATCAAAAACACTTCTCGAGCAGGATAATATGCTTTGTGGTGTTTTCTTGAATGTTTACCAGTCATAAATGAAGTAATAAGAAATGAATCACTTAGAGTCGTATTCTATGCTTCTTCATGGTGGTTTAATGAAAGGTTTATAATTTTCTTCGAAGGTTACTAACCATAAATGAAGTAATCAGATAAAAAACACTTCTCGTAGCAGGATAATATGATTTGTGGTGTTTTCTTGAATGTTTACCACCCATAAACAATGTAATCAGAAATGAAGCGCACTTAGTGGTATTCTAAGCATCTTTGTGGTGGTTTCTTGAAAGGTTTGAATTTTTCATGAATGGTTACCTCCATAAATGAAGTACTCAGATAAGAAACACTACTCGTAGCAGGATAATATGCTTTGTGATGTTTTCTTCAATGTTCACTCAGATAATAATTAAGCACTTAGAGTCGTATTCTATGCTTCTTCATGGTTGTTTCATGAACGATTTATAGTTTCTTGGAAGATTACCTCATGGGTACGAGAAGTGTTTTTGATCTGATTACTTCATTTATGGGTCGTAACAATTCAAGAAACACTTCTCGTAGTAGGATAAGTTACTTTATGGTATTTTACTTAATGGTTATCACGCATAGAAGAAAGTAATCGGATATATAACACTTCTCCGAGTAGGATAAGATGCTTTGTGGTGTTTTCTTGAATTGTTACGACCCATAAATGAAGTAATCAGATCAAAAACACTTCTCGTAGCTGGATAATATGCTTTTTGGTGTTTCTTGAATGTTTACCGCCCATAAATAAAGTAAGGCAAAAACTTAGGTGCACCATTCTAGGTGCTCCCTAGATACTCCAATCAATCTGTACCATTCAAATGCATCAAGATTCGCACCATACATTTCAATCAAATGGTACAGATTGATTGGAGTACCTAGGGAGCACCTAGAATGGTGCACCTAAGTTTTTCTCATAAAGTAATCATACATGAAGCACTGAGAGTGGTATTCTATTCTTCTTCATGGTGGTTTCATGAAATGTTTAGAGTTTTCTTGCAAGGTTAACACTCATAAATGTAGTAATAAGATCACAAACACTTCTTGTAGTAGGATAAGATGCTTTGTTGTGTTTTCTCGAATGGTTACCACCCATAAATGAAGTACTCAGATCAGAAATACTTCTCGTAGCAGGATAAGATGATTTATAGTATTTTCTTGAATGTTTACCATCCATTAATGAATTAATCCGACATGAATCACTTAGAGTGGTATTTTATGCTTCTTCATGGTGATTTCATGGAAGATTTAAAGTTTTGTTAGAAGGTTACCACTCATAAATGAAGCCATCAAATCATAAACACTTCTCGTAGCAGGATAAGATGCTTTGTGGTGTTTTCTCGAATGGTTACCAACCAGAAATGAAGTACTCGGATCAAAAACACTTTTAATTGCAAGATAAGATATTTTGTGGTGTTTTCTTGAATGTTTACCACCCAATAATGAAGTAATCAGACATGAATCACTTAGAGTGGTATTCCATTCTTTTTCGTGGTTGTTTTATGAAAGGTTTAAAGTTTTATTGGAAGGTTACCACTTATAAATGGAGTAATCAGATCATTAACACTTCTTGTAGTAGGATAAGATGTTTTGTGGTGTTTTCTATAATGGTTATCACCCAGAAATGAAGTACTCGGATCAGAAACACTTCATATAGTAGGATAAGATGCTTATTGTGTTTTGTTGAATGTTTACCACCCACAAATGAAGTACTCGGATAAAAAACATTTCTCATAGCAAGATTAGATGCTTTGTTAAATGTTTACCACCCATAAATGAAGTAATCAGTCATGAAGAGCTTAGAGAGGTATTCTATGCTTCTTCGTTGTGGTTTCCTGAACGGTTTTGAATTATCTTGAAAGGTTACCACCCATAAATTAATTACTTAGATAAGAAAAGCTTCTCGTAGCGCGATAAGACACTTTGTGGTGTTTATTGAATGGATATCACCCATAGATGAAGTAATCGAATCAAAAACACTTCTCCTAGTATGATAAGATGCTTTATGGCGTTTTCTTGAAGTGTTACCCCCCATAAATGGTGTCATCGGATCAAAAACACTCTCGTAGCAAGATAATATGCTTGGTAGTGTTTTCTTGAAAGTTTTCCACCCATAAATGAAGTAATAATTAACGAAGCACTTACAGTCGTATTATATGCTTCTTCATGGTGGTTTCATGAAAGGGTTATAGTTTTCTTGGAAGGTTACCACTGGTAAATGAAGTAATCATATCAGAAACACTTCTAGTAGTAGGAAAGATACTTTGTGATGTTTTATTGAATGGTTATCACACATAGAAGAAGTAATCAAATAAATAACACCTTTTCTAGTAGGATAAGATGCTTTGTAGTGTTTTCTTGAATTGTTACGACCCATAAATGAAGTAATCAAATAAAAAACGCTTCTCGTAGCAGGATTATATGCTTTGTGGTGTTTCTTGAATGTTTACCGACCATAAATAAAGTAATCAGACATGAAGCACTTAGAGTGATATTCTATGCTTCTTCATGGTGGTTTCATGAAAGGTTTAGAGTTTTCTTGCAAGGACTCATAAATGAAATAATAAGATCAGAAATCCTTCTTGTAGTAGGATAAGATGCTTTGTTGTGTTTTCTCAAATGGTTTCCATCCTAAATGAAGTACTCAGACATGATGCACTTAGAGTTATTTTCTATGCTTCTTCATGGTGGTTTCATGAAAGGTTTAGAGTTTTTTTGGAAGGTAACCACACATAAATGAAGTAATCAGATCAGAAACACTTAGAGTGGTATTGTATGCCTCTTCATGGTGGTTTCATGAAAGGTTTAGAGTTTTCTTGCAAGGTTACCACTCATAAATGAAGTAATAAGATCAGAAACACTTCTCGTCGCAGGATAATATGCTTTGTGGTGTTTCTTGAATGTTTATCACCATTAAGTGAAGTAATCAGATATGAAGCACTTAGAGTTAATTTCTATGCTTCTTCATGGTGGTTTCATGAAAGTTTTAGAGTTGTTTTGGATGGTAACCACTCATAAATGAAGTAATCAGATCATAAACATTTATCGTAGTAGATTAAGATGATTTCTGGTATTTTCTCTAATGGTTACCTCCCAGAAATGAAGTACTCGGATCTGAAATACTTTACGTAGCATGATAAGTTGCTTTTGTGGTGTTTTGTTAAATGTTTACAACCCATAAATGAAGTACCCGGAACAGAAACACTTCTCGTAGTACGATAAGATACTTTGTGGTGTTTTGTTGTATGTTTATCATTCATAAATGAAGTAATCAGTCATGGAGAGCTTAGAGTGGTATTCTACGCTTCTTCATTGTGATTTGCTGAAATATTTAGAGTTCACTTGAAAGGTTACCACCAATAAATGAAGTACTCGGATAAAAAACACTTATCATAGCAGGACAATATGCTTTGTAGTGTTTTCTTGAATGTTTACCATCCATAAATGAAGTAATCATATGTGAAGCACTTATAAAGGTACTTTATGCTTCTTTGTGGTTGTTTCGTGAAAGGAGAGTTTTCTTGAAAGGTTACCACTCATAAATGTAGTAATTAGATCAGAAACATTTCTTATAGAAGGATAATATGATTTGTGGTGTTTATTGAATGGTTTTCACCTATAGATGAAGTAATCTGATAAAAAAACACTTCTCCTCATAGGATAAGATGATTTGTGGTATTTTCTTGAATTGTTACCTCAAATAAATGAAGTAATCGGATCAAAAACACTTCTCGTAGCAGGAAAATATGCTTTGTGGTGTTTTCTTGAATGTTTACCGACCATAAATGAAGTAATCAGAAATGAAGCACTTAGAGTCGTATTCTATGCTTCTTCATGGTGGTTTCATGAAAGGTTTATAGTTTTCTTCGAAGGTTACCACCCATAAATGAAGTAATCAGATAAAAAATACTTCTCGTAGCAGGATAATATGCTTTGTGGTATTTTCTTGAATGTTTACCATCCACAAATAATATAATCAGAAATGAAGCGCACCTAGTGGTATTCTATGATTCTTTGTGGTGGTTTCTTGAAAGGTTTGAAGTTTTCATTTATGGTTACCTCCCATAAATAAAGTACTCAGATTAGAAACATTACTCGTAGCAGGATAATATGCTTTGTGGTGTTTATCTTCAATGTTTACTCAGATAAGGAATGAAGCACTTAGAGTCGTATTCTTTGCTTCTTCACGGTGGTTTCATGAACAGTTAATTGTTTTCTTGGAAGATTACCACTCGTAAATGAAGTAATCATATCAGGAACACTTCTCGTAGTAGAATAGTTACTTTATGGTATTTTACTGAATGTTTATCACGCATAGAAGAAGTAATCGGATAAATAACACTTCTTCGAGTAGGATAAGATTCTTTGTGGTGTTTTCTTGAATTGTTACGACCCATAAATGAAGTAATCAGATCAAAAACACTTCTCCTAGTAGGATAATATACTTTTTGGTGTTTCTTGAATGTTTACCGCCCATAAATAAAGTAATCAGACGTGAAGCACTTACAGTGATATTTTATGCTTCTTCATGGTGGTTTCATAAATGGTTTTGAGTTTTACTGCAAGGTTACCACTCATAAATGAAGTAATAAGATCACAAACACGTCTTGTAGTAGGATAAGATGCTTTGTTGTGTTTTCTCGAATGGTTACCACCCATAAATGAAGTACTCATATCAAAAATACTTCCAGTAGCAGGATAAGATGCTTTATAGTATTTTCTTGAATGTTTACCATCCATTAATGAAGTAATCCGACAAGAACCACTTAAAGTGGTATTTTATGCTTCCTCATGATGGTTTCATGGAAGATTTAAAGTTTTGTTAGAAGGTTACCACTCATAAATGAAGCCATCAAATCATAAACACTTCTCGTAGCAGGATAAGATACTTTGTGGTGTTTTCTCGAATGGTTACCACCCAGAAATGAAGTACTCGGATCAAAAACACTTTTAACAGCAAGATAAGATATTTTGTGGTGTTTTCTTGAATGTTTACCACCCAATAATGAAGTAATCAAACATGAAGCACTTAGAATAATATTATATGCTTTTTCGTGGTGGTTTTATGAAAGATTTAAAGTTTTCTTGGAAGGTTACAACTTATAAATGAAGTAATCATATCAAAAACACTTCTCGTAGTAGGATAAGATGCTTTGTGGTGTTTTCTCTGTAGTTACCACCCAGAAATGAAGTACTCGGATCAGAAACACTTCACGTAGCAGGATAAGATGCTTTGTGGTGATTTGTTGAATGTTTACCACCCACAAATGAAGTACTCGGATCAAAAACATTTCTCATAGCAAGATTAGATGCTTTGTTGAATGTTTACCACCCATAAATGAAGTAATCAGTCAAGAAGAGCTTAGAGTGGTATTCTACGCTTCTTCGTTGGGGTTTCCTGAAAGGTTAGCACCCATAAATTAAGTACTTAGATCAGAAAAGCTTCTCGTAGTGGGATAAGACACTTTGTGGTGTTTATTGAATGGTTATCATCCATAGATGAAGTAATGGGATAAACAATACTTTTCCTAGTAGGATAATATGCTTTGTGGTGTTTCCTTGAATTGTTACCTCTCATAAATGAAGTAATCGGATCAAAAACACTTATGTAGCAGGATAATATGCTTTGTGTTGTTTTCTTGAAAGTTTACCTCTCATAAATGAAGTAATAAAAATGAAGCACTTAGAGTTGTATTCAATGCTTCTTCATGGTGGTTTAATGAAAGATTTATAGTTTTTTTGGAAGGTTACCACCCATAAATGAAGTAATCAGATCAAAAACTTCTCGTAGCAGGATAATATTGTGGTGTTTTCTTGAATGTTTACCACTCATAAATGAAGTAATCAGATATGAAACACTTAGAGTGGTATTCTATACTTCTCTATGGTGGTTTCAGAAAGGTTTAGAGTTTTCTTGGAAGGTAATCACTCTTAAATGAAGTAATCATATGAGAAACACTTCTCGTAGTAGGATAAGATGCTTCGTGGTGTTTTCTTGAATGTTTGTCACTCATAAATGAAGTAATCAGACATGAAGCGCTTAGAATTGTATTATATGCTTCTTCATGGTAGTTTTCTAAAAGGTATGAAGTTCGCTTGAAAGGTTACACCCATATATGAAGCACTCGAATCAGAATCACTTCTGTAGCAGGATAAGATGCTTTGTGATTTTTTTTGAATGTTTACCATCCGTAGATGAAGTAATAGGATAAAAAAATATTTCTCCTCGTAGGATAAGATGATTTGTGGTGTTTTCTTGAATTGTTTCCACCCATAAATGAAGTAATCATATAAAAAAACACTTCTAGTGGTAGGATAAAATGCTTTATTGTGTTTTCTTGAGTGGTTACTACCCATAAATAAAGTACTCATATCAGAAACACTTCTCGTAGCAGGATAAGATGCTTTGTAGTATTGGCTTGAATCTTTGCCATCCATAAATGAAGTACTTGAATTAGAAACACTTCATGTAGCAGGATAAGTTGCTTTGTGGTGTTTTATTTAATGTTTAAGACTCAGAAATGAAGTAATCAGACATGAAGCACCTAGAGTGGTACACTGGTACTCTACGCTTCTTCATGGTGGTTTCCTGAAATGCTTGGAGTTTTCTTTAAAGGTTACCACTCATAAATGAAGTACTTGGATCAGAAATACTTTTCGTAGAAGGATCAGATATTTTGTGGTGTTTTGTTGAATGTTTACCATCCATAAATAATGTAATCAGAGCATCTTCATTCCTGGAACTCTTGGAGTTTAGTCTGATGTGGCAGTTTCTAGATGAGTTTTAGGGATGTACATGAGTTTCTTATTTAGAAAATTTGCTCCAAAGTTTCTTATTTAGCAACTTTGATTTAGAGTTTATAAACTCTGATGTGGCTTAATTATTGACTAAAATTGATCGATCTCCCATAATATTTATAGAATTGCTGACGTGGCAATTAAGAAACTCTAACTTTTAGTTTCAGGAATGGAGTATTAGAAATTAAAAGAATATTGAATTCCTAAAACTGATGTGGCAATAATTTCGAAATTTCAGGAGTTTTAGGAATTAAGATGCTCTCAGATATGAAGCATTTTGAGTGATAATGCTTCTTCGTGGTGGCTTCTTGAAAGGTTTAGAGTTTTCTTGGAAGGCTACGACTCATAAATAAAGTAATCAGATCAGAAACATTTTTTGTAGTATGATAATATGCTTTGTGGTGTTTTCTTGAATGGTTACCACCCATAAGTGAAGTACTCGGAGCAGAAATATTTCTAGTAGCAGGATAAAATGCTTTGTGGTGTTTTCTTGAATGTTTGTCACTCATAAGTGAATTAATCAGACATGAAGCACTTAGAGTGGTTCTACACTTCTTCGTGGTCATTTCCTGAAATGTTTGGAGTTCTCTTGAAAGGTTACCATCCATAAATGAAGTACTCGGATCAGAAAAGCTTCTCGTAGCGGGATAAGATGCTTTGTGGTATTTTCTTGAATGTTTAGCATTAATAAATAAAGTAATTGGATAAAAAACACTTATTCTAGTATGATAAGATCTTTTGTGTTGTTTTCTTGAATATTTACCACCCATAGGATCAGAAATATAATGTAGAATTGCTTATACATATATTATCCGAAAGTAACGCTATAAGATATAATCACTGAAAAAATATAGACAGATACATGATATGAAGCTGAAGTTTTAGTATAAACAATATTAGTAAAAAAAACTAAAAATAATACATCAATGATTAAATAAAATAATAATGACATACAAAAAAATATATAATCAAAATATACTATATAACTAATAATATACTTTATGGTACTTACAAATCACACTATATACATTTAAACTCGAGCGGCCAACCATTATTAAATAAATAAAGATTAGATTTATTTCACTCACTAAGCAATAGTAAATAACTTATAAAATTGTATCTCCAATGAAATTTCATATAATTCAATATTTTGGATAAGTCATTGAAGTTACTGTTATATCAAACAATTTTTTTATATTTGAAAATTTACAAAATATCTTCAAGCTGCTGCGCAGCATCACCAAAAACTCACATTAGATGATGTCTCCCTTTTAGAACTTTTCTTTTTATTCTTTCTCGACTTTTTTCATCTCTTTCGCTCTTTTTTCTCTTTACAGCAAAGCCTACCTTAACCATTGTCCTTATTATGTTTTGTAAGTTTTAACACTATTACTTTTGTAAGATCATACCTGGTGATCAATAAAATTTTAGAGTTTTGACCCTCAAATTTTTTCATCAAAAAAAAATTTACAAAACAAATTAGAATTTTATCATTTTTTGTGTTTGAGATTTTTATAGGGAAATCTAAGAAAAATAAAGGAGAATACAAGAAGTATTCAAGGAATATTAAAGAACAAGCTAAATCGTGAAGTATAAGCTTTGAAAACTATTAGGTGTTGGTTCGAATTTGATGCAATTCAATTTAGGATAATAGCCAATAATCAAAGTCCCTAAATTATGACTAAATATATTTTTTTGAGCAAAAGATGAGGATCGAGGTCCTCAAATTTCATAAATTATGACTAAATATTGCAATTAAAATAATTCAATTAAAAATTCGTTCTATATGTTTGAAATATAGAGAGAGCGGAAGCGATACTTACCTTCCGCCCATACGGTCTCTCTTGTACACATGCTTTTTCAACGGAGTCAGTGATGGAAGTGCGAAAACTCGAAATGGTGCGCTAGCGAGCCTATCCAAACAAATTCAGGTGTCCATCTGGTCTACAAAGTCACGAATGAACTAAGGAGTAATATTCTTTAATGAAGTAAGATAGAGAGGTTATGCACAACACATGTGTCCTTGTCGATAACCGGAAATAGATGGACATCCAGCGTTTTTTATACAGGTGTTAACGTATCTTAGAAAGATACAAAATTAATTATCAAATATTCATATAATATATGAAATTATATTCTCTCCAAATCTTTTCCTAATCCTCTTATTCACTTTTGTAAATATTTCCACAGAATTTTGTATAAAACCTAAAATATCAAATCAGAAAGATAACTGCAAATCTATGCAGTCAAAATCTTCCTTGGAATAGGTCTCTTTGCGGTCGCAATGGATCTCATTGCGAACGTAATTGACTTGCTTCCAGACTTGGCAGTAATTCTGTCAAGTCTCTTGTGGCCGCAATGAAGGTTATTACGACCGTAATCAAACTTCTGAAAAATCAAAAGATTATTGCCAAATCTTTCTATATCCATTGCGGCCGTAAAGGTTCTTGCTTCTTGCAGCCGCAATAGACTTGCATTTCTGCTATTTTGCTTGGGCTTTGATCCAACTTGAGTTGGGTTTAACCCAAACAATATTTCTGACTTTACATCACACCAATATAGAATTTAATTTACTAAAATTCTATATGCATTTGTGTCCAAAATCTTAGTGAAATACTTATAATGCCATTGTTTATCAGTTAATCTCATTATCTGGCATATCTACATATTACTCCTCACAATATTAGGCGATAATATGTGATACGTAGTAATCATATAACAAGTAGTGCAAATTTTATTTATCAAAATTAACGTCTCAATTCTAATAATCTCCCACATGGACAAGTGTGGTCCATTTGATTGCATATGTCAGGATCTGGCGAGATCACTTTAAGTTTTGTCCTTTTAGTATTTCTTAAACAGTTCGGTCCACCAGTTATACCAGCAAGGAACTTAAACGATAATCACCATATTTTCTGCACGACATTTTCGACAAAAATCACATTACCAAATACAACTGGATGACATGAATTAGATTTTGGTCATGCAGTTCAGGAATTACACGAGAATGTGCTTATACGTGCCTATTTCCAAATGGGTCACGTTATTCTTTAGTGAGGTCAAAGTTTTAAAGAAAGAGATTGTGTCTTGCATTAACTTGTTTCAAATCACATAGAACATATATTTCCTCAAAATCATACTCTCATATTTTCCACAAACCTTGTGAATATGAAATCTATACTGTTTATATGTTCTATCTTTCAATCTTTCTTGTAAACTACATAGAAAACTTATCAAGTTTCCAGTATTATCATGGCTTTAAAGAGAGATATGTAACTTGCATATATATTTGTTGCAATTTACATAGAACATCTGACTCCCACGTTTTTCACAAACCTTATGAATATGAATGTATTGTTATATGTTCTTTTTTAATCTCTCTTTTAGTAAACTTATATGAAAAATATTTCAGCCTTATTAAGTTTCTAGTATTATCATGCATGACTCTTTTATTGTCACAATATAGCTTAAATGATCTCTACATTAAGTTCATTAAAGTGACATCTTTATAAAGTCATACATTTAATCCTGAAATCAAATTTGGTATGACCTCCCAAAAACTTTTCCAACATCTGATACTTGAGTATTATTCTTTCGTCTGCTATAAATTCTTTAAGATCTCTTATCTAAAAGATCTTTATTCTAAATATCCTCATACTAAGTATTTTCTTGAATATATCGTTATGTAACACAATATCCTTATGCTATATATCAATTTTATGCTTATAAGGCATATAAATACTTAGACTTTATTGCTTTTAATTTTGATCGGGGCATTTATCTTAATCCTTATTCTTCAAGACATCTTATTCTATTTTACTCCCATAGAACTTGATAATCTGATTTATCAATATTTGATGAGATCACAATTTGATAATACTTATTAAGACCATTTAATTGCTTAGATTTATTCTATTTGTGCGCTACAAACTTAATAAAAATTCTTAAGTTGCACCATTAATATCTATTTAAACTTTAAACATGATGTCATAATGAATCTTTCAGGAAAATTCTTTATAACTACAACTTATATATATATATATGAGCATGGCTAAAATAATATGCATAGTACACCACATAACGTACTATGCGCCCATTTGTATTTAATTTGGTCATTAAATTGATATTTAAGTTGCCCAATAAATTTTTTATATCAAAATCTTGTAGGAAATAAAATTTCGTGATTTTTAGAGCTTTCTTGCTATTTTTTAAATATTTTTTAAAAAACAGCCCAGAAATGGCACTTTTGTAGTATTAAATCTGGACTGTTTTTTAAAATATTTTAAAAATAGCTAGAAAGCTCTAAAAATCACGAAATTTGATTTCTTACAATATTTTCATATGAAGAATTTATTGAGCAACTTAAATCTCAATTTAATGACTTATATCTATATGCATAGTACAAAATGGAGTGTACTATGCATATTATTTTAGCCATGCTCCTATATATATATATGCTGTGGTGCATTACGAAGCCAAGATTAGTTTGGCATCACGTTCAAATTTTAAATTTTAAAATTCAAACGATCTTTCCAAACCGTTTAATGTGATCTCCATATTGGAATCTTATTATAAGCCAAAAATTTTCATTTTTTTTTAGATTTTTTTTACTATTTTTTAGACGGGTGCAAAATGAGCCATATTGGATGGTCCAGAAATTAGTATATCAAAAAAATTTCATACCCCTCTAAAAATAGTAAAAAAATTCTAAAAAATGAAAAATTTGGTCTCTAGTGAGATTTCAATATGGAGATCACATTGGACGGCTTGGATCGATCGTTTCAAATTTTCTTATTTGAAATTTGAGTGTGATGCCAAAACTAATCATGGCTTCGTAGTGCACCATAGCATTTCTCTCTCTCTCTCTCTATATATATATATAGAGAGAGAGAGAATGAGGCTATGGTGTTCTGCAAAGCAAGTGCTTTGCAATTGCGGACCATTGGATCTTCGAATATCATGTTGACACGAATCACAAAGCGTGATCCAATGATCCACAATTGCAAAAGCACGTGCTTTGCAGAACATCATAGCCTCACACTCTCTTTCTCTCTCTCTCTCTCTCTCTATATATATATATATATATATATGAGGAGGGATCCGTAGCTGCCAAACTTCCAACCGCTCACAACCGCTCCATGGTAGCAAATGTAAATGACCGATCCGGACCGTTGAAAAAATTCTCCATATTAATATAGACTTGGAAACCAAACTTTACATTTTTTTTGAATTTTTTTACTATTTTATCGGATGGATTGAAAATTTATTTATCTAACGATTTACAAACATCCAATTTTCAACCCTTCCGATAAAATAGTAAAAAAATTCAAAAAAAATATAAAATTTGGTCTCCAAGTCTATATTAGTATGGAGAATATTTTCAATGGTCCGGATCGACAATTTACACTTGATATGATGGAGCGGTTGCGAGCAGCTACGAAATGGATGGCGATTACGGATCCCTCCTCTATATATATATATATATATATATATATGAAGTCTTTTACTGATAAAATTTAACTTTATATGTCTCAACATTACCATTTCAATTCCATATTGTTCCAAATTTTCATTTGTACTAAAATGAATTTTAACACTTTAAGGTAACGAGAAAGTATTTGATATTATCATTAAGTAGTTTCATTTTTCATATATAAGATAACTAATTCACTTTCTAGATTATATAACTATTTCTTTAGTCATGTTTTATAGAAAAATTTGAAAAAAATAACTTTATAGTTGCAACCTCCTTACTCTAGTAAACTTTTGGCACCTGCATAATACGTCCAAAATTATCATTAGACAACACATAAATACTTTATTCTAAAATACCCACCGACTTACAATTAATATTATTGCAAGAAGCAATACGTCTATTTGGGTCAATTTTGGGTCATATGTGTTATTTAATGTATTACTGAGTATTTAACTGAATCATCATCTAACAACACAATTTTTCTTTATTCCTAAATACACATGGGCCTATAGTCAATATCATTGCAAGAAGAAATGCATCTATTTGGGTTTGTTTTGGGTTTATATGTCATTAATTGAGTCTCTTATTTGAGGTGGAGTTTGTCTATCGATAAAGATTTATTTTTCGATATACAACCTTGACCAGATTGTGAATATGATCAGAACAGAGGTCCTAAAATATATTCTCACTGGTCTTGACTCGAACTAGAATAAAAACAAGCGGAGGCCCAAGATTTTATTCTAATTCATGTCTCCTTTTTCGAAAAACGATTAATAGACTCAAGATTTATTTTTCGATATATAACCTTAACCAGATTGTGAATATGATCAGAAATGAGGTCCTAAATCATATTCTCACTAGTCTTACTTGAATTAGAATAAAAAACCGAGCGGAGACTCAGGCTTTATTCTAATCCATGTCTCCTTTTCGAAAAACGATTAATAGACCTTAATAAAATCTAAAACTTTATTTTTCGATATATATAACCTTGACTAGACAAGAACATGATCAAAATAGAGGTTCTAAATCATATTCTCATTAGTCTTGTCTTGAATTAGAATAAAAAGTCGAGCGGAGGTCCAAGATTTATTTTAATTTATGTCTTCTTTTTCGGAAAAGTAATTTATGAATTTTAATAATTAACAATTAAAGAGACTTGCTTTATTTATACATACCCATATTCTTTAAAGATTCAAATATACATTCAAATCATTTTTATGGTTTAAGTAAGTTGCATTTAGAGAGTATTTAGAATATATATCATCTTATGCTGCAGTAATTTAGACTTCTTATCATAGATTTTATCTGCAACTACAATTGCATCATTATATTTTCTTTTATTGTTAATAAATTCGACAATATAAATGACACAAATTCATTTAAAATCTATTATTCTACAGAAATCTTAACTTAATACTATATGTATCCACATTTATATCAGGTGTTGAAAATAATGCTTTTATCATTTTCTATTATCCATATTAAATTGATTATAGATATTTTGTATTATTTGATATATGTCATTCATGTTGGTTTCACATTTCATCGTTATGTTTGTTGGTTTTGACAAAGTCCTTTTTGATCAAAATTTGGTCATATGTGTAACAACTTTGATAGTCAATTCTACCCAAAGAACCTTTTTGCATTAAATTTTGCAAAATATTCACAAATTATAGGCTTTACCTAAAAGTGATGAAAAATTTGAAGTTAACTTATTTTTAATCATGATGAATAAATTTCTATTTCAAAATTAAGTAAAACTTAACACTTGTCTTAATTAGAAACAAAAATATAATTGTGATATATATATAGAGCATGGCTAAAATAATATGCATAGTACACCACATAACGTACTATGCGCCTATTTGTATTTAATTTGGTCATTAAATTGATATTTAAGTTGCTCAATAAATTCTTCATATCAAAATCTTGTAGGAAATAAAATTTCATGATTTATAGAGCTTTCTTGTTATTTTTTAAATATTTTTTAAAAACAGCCCAGAAATGACACTTTTATAGTATTAAATCTGGACTGTTTTTAAAAAAATATTTAAAAAATAGCTAGAAAGCTCTAAAAATCACGAAATTTAATTTCCTACAATATTTTCATATGAAGAATTTATTGAGCAACTTAAATCTCAATTTAATAACCTATATCTATATGCATAGTACAAAATGGAGTGTACTATGCATATTATTTTAGCCATGCTCTATATTATATATATATATTTGTACATATTTCATCCTTACTTAAATATCATGATTTTCAAAAACTTTTAAGCCTACAAAATTAAAAAATTTGGAGCTTTTAATTTCTTGAGGATGATATTTTTAACATTTTTATATCACATAGATTCAGATTTTTCAATTTTCCAAAACAAACTTGATACCTTCATTTCAATCATTTTCGTTATAAAATAATGTACCGAATTTTGCGATGATAATGCATCAAAAGTAACTCTTTAATTGCCAAACCAGCCTTTAAACTTTTCTACAGCATACTTGTTATTTTAACAATCAGGTCATTTTGCTTTCTTGTTTTATACAAACAAGTTTTGTTAAGAATATATGTAATATACCTTATTATTCTTAATCAAAAGAAGTTTATATAAATATTACTTATGGCAATTTTGGCCTTCTCTTTAATGTTGTCTCTTGATCTTTTGATTCAGAATTTTAATGTATGTTCATATATTTTCCAATTTACTTCTCATTTTATTTCATTCTGAATAAAGAAGTGTATTTTTTTACTTGAAAAAAAATCATATCAAACGTTATTTTCTTTATTCATTCAGCTTTAAGCAATATTCTCTTCAATTTAGCTAACAAAAGAAGAATAATTTCACATCATTTTCAATTAATACTTTTATTCATATTATCTAACAAGATATTTTGATTTCTTTAATGAACCATCACATAAAATAAAATAAAAGTGGATGATATTTACGCCCATACTCATCCTTAATTCCGCCCCTGTTTGCACCCACTAAATTTAACTCCTTCCATACGCACTTAAGTAAAATTTTCTGAACTGTTCTTCAAAAAAAAAAATCATACCATTTCTTATTTATTTTTTATTTTTTATTTTTTTTGATGATATACCATTTCTTATTTAATAAACAATTTAGTTGAGGAGAGAGTGGAGTTGTTGCCATGTCGGCTGTTTTAGACATGAGCGCCTCACACTACTCGCCCGCACGCGCTCTCAAAACGGCCCAAAAAACAGAAACGAACAGTATCTTAATTTTCCCTGCACTCGGAGCACTGATTCAAGACCAAATCAGGCTTCATTCCGTGTGGGGCCCATGATGATCTGCCAATGAAATGTTCGCTTACCTGGCTCCAGATACAAGGTAAGATCTCCTTACCTCGGATGTGCTCTTCATAAATATCTTCCTAATACCGGTTCATACACGTATGAAGAGCAAGAGCTCTTAACCAATAATTGCATCTGTCCCACATTCTTACCTAGTTAGCAAATCGTTATATAGTGTATGGTGTACGAAAATGAACCTGGTTTAGAGTCTCCACACTATTTCTCTAACTAAACGTGTTCTCCTCGCCGTAAAATTTCTTTTTGGGTGAACTGAATTGGAATAAATTAAAAAGAAATAGAAGAGGCTTGTCGCCATAGCACATTGTTCGCCTCTTAGAGCTCTTCGCTTCGTTTTCTCAGAGGTGAGCTGATCAATTCTTCTCTACTTTCCCCTTTATAAATCTCAGTGTTAGCAATTGCTTTTTATTTTTATTTTTTTTGTAGATTATACTGGTAAGAAAGGTATTTAATTTCTCCCACAAAATGCTCTCATTGGCGTTTTTGCAGAAGTATCCTTTAATTTTATGATGTGAGGGATTAGAGAATTGTAAATGCATGTTGAAATAATTGTTTTTGTTTCTGAATTTGCATTTGTTCGAGCCTAGCTAGTAATTTCCTACTCGTTGAATCATGGTTAATGTTTTTCTTTTGAGGAAATTGAAAGTTTAAACGAATTTATTCAATTCGATTTTCTCTTCTTCTTTTTTCTCTTAATATCACCTCTCTGCTTAATTAAAAACGATAATAATATGAATTGATTTCAATGGTTTCCAATGAAAATTTCTACAATATTTGAGCTGAAACGCTTTTGCATTGGCACTCGTAACTTATCCAGGTAGAATCAATTTTGTGATATTTAATGCCAGAATTTTCAAGTCGTCAAGGGGGTTCCCTTTTCTTTCAAATTCTTTGTGTTTTTAATTCATACTCTTGTTAGCTAAAAGCATCTTTTCGGGGATAAAATCAAAAGCATGATACATTTTATTTAATTTTCCTGGACTGGAAGGGGAGAGTATGAAATGTTCATAAGAAAATGAAAATTAAGATACACGGACAGAGGAATGGAGATCGATTTTTAATCTGCCAATTTCATGATCTTATCAGCTAACATGTCTGTTTTTGCACTTTCCTATAAGGAATTTATTATTTGCTATATGTAGATTATTATTAGAGCCCTTTGACTTTATAAATCATTGCATATTCCTATACAACAAGGTATTTTATTTTTGAAGTGAAATTCCGGACAACAAAAAGATCAGTTTTCACACATGATCACAAGTTTGCAATGACACAAGAATCTTATTCTTTTGCAAAATTATTCCAAGGTGTTTGTAGAAAAAGGCTACAAGGAACCAAAATTCCATTTTTCACATCTATGAACTTTGTTGTCTGACTTTTTCTTTCAAATTGATACTGCCAGACTGGCCAACAAATAGCCACCATGACGGAAGTCATGTCAGGCCTTCCAGACCGATTCTCAGCTGGTAAGTTCTACAAATTGCAAAACAAAATATCTAAAGTTTAATTTCGTAAAATAAAATTAATTCTGAACTTGGCGGAGGCTGTGATAACCTTGACTAAAATTAAAAAAAAAATGACTGCAGCAGGAATGGAGGCAGAGAGAAGGTCAGATGTGGAGAGCATTGGGACAGAGGATGAAAGGAGGAAGAGAGTGTATTCACTAAAGAAGAAGGCTATCACAGCCTCCGCCAAGTTCAGAAATTCACTGTCGAGGCGAGGCCGCAGAAGCAGCAAGGTGATGTCAGTATCAATCGAGGATGTGAGGGATGAAGAGGAGATGCAAGCTGTTGATGCTTTCCGTCAGATCCTCATCCTAGAGGAACTGCTCCCCTCTCGCCATGACGACTACCACATGATGCTCAGGTACTAATGTTACTAATATATTGGCTATTTGTTAATTAGTATGGTAGTTGACCTAAAGTATTGGATACCGATGCCTCATAGGTACAATTTCAGTACAGATTGGTACATGGTAGTCCAATGTTGATCAAAGTGGTAATCTTTCTTAGTGAATAAATAATTAGATTGAGAATCTAATTTTGATCTATACGTTATATAGGTTTCTGAGAGCAAGAAAGTTTGATATTGAGAAGACAAAAGAAATGTGGACTAACATGCTCCAGTGGAGAAAAGAATTTGGTGCTGATACCATAATGGAGGTAATCTACTTCTACTTCTTCAAGTGCTCTCTTTCTTTCCTTTTTTCTGTAGCCCAATATTGCTGTCGCAAACTTTGAATCAAATACTTCATTAGGGACTGGTATAGGAAGAAAGATCAGCCTTATGCTATTTCCTTGACATGTCAAACAGGATTTTGAATTCAAGGAAATCGATGAGGTGTTAAAGTACTATCCACAAGGAAACCATGGTGTAGACAAAGAGGGAAGGCCAGTGTACATTGAGAGACTTGGCCAAGTAGATGCTGCCAAGTTGATGGAGGTGACAACAATGGATCGCTATGTGCAATACCATGTTCGCGAATTTGAGAGGACATTTGCTACAAAATTCCCAGCTTGTTCTATCGCAGCAAAACGCCATATCGATCAGAGCACCACCATTCTAGATGTTCAAGGAGTAGTAAGTTCTTTATACAGTTTTTCTTGCTTCACATGTAGTAATAAATGGGACAAAAATGTTATGTCAATGTCCCTAACCCTAAGAGCCATATTTTCGTGCTTTTCTTTAATATCAATTTCAGAATCTAAAGTTATAAATCACATCGAATGATAGGGGATGAAGCACTTCAGCAAGCTAGCTAGGGAACTAATTGGTCGTCTCCAGAAAATTGATAGTGACAACTATCCTGAGGTAAATCAAACAGTTTCCAAGAACTCTTGTTTTAATTTGTTTAATAAAGTCTGCATCTTTTTTTCTTAAAAATGAAAATAACATTGTTCCTTTAACTTTATTCTCTGTTTTGAAAATAGACTCTTAACCGCATGTTCATAATAAATGCCGGGCAAGGATTCAGATTGTTGTGGAACAGCGTCAAGTCCTTCCTTGACCCAAAAACCACAGCGAAAATCCATGTATATTTTCTTTATCTATCAATATCATACTAGTTATTTTCAATTAACAGATGCATAATTATACATGTTTTCCTTTTATCAGGTTCTAGGAAACAAATACCAGAGCAAGTTGCTCGAGATAATTGATGCCAGGTTAGTCAGCTCAAATATTCATATAAGAGGCTCTTAAAAGTCAAAATCATATTATTGATTCATATAGATATGTATTTCTAGGAAGAGCTTGATCTGATGCAAATCCTTCTTCATTTTCATGGCTGATCATTCTTTTTCTTGGTATCAGTGAATTGCCTGAGTTCCTTGGTGGCACATGCAATTGTGAAGGTGGTTGTCTCCGTTCTGATAAGGGACCTTGGAAGGACTCTGAAATTTTGAAGGTTAGTTTTTCTTTTATAAATACTTTTTTGTTATTTAGGAATACAGTGGCTATATCGAACATATAAGAAAATCACTTAGATATAATCCCTTTTATTTGTGCAATTATAGATGGTACAAAATGGTGTAGGACGATGTGGCAAGCCAAGCTCAAGCCCTTTTGAAGCCGAGGAGAAAACAATTTCTGAGGACGATATTAATTACCCAAAGGTAGACAAATTCGAAAATGCTATGTATTTTATCATGTGCATTTTACTCAAAATGTTTAAATCTCACAAAATTAAATTCATGAAGAAGCAAGAATCATTCAAGTTTGGAGACGACATGAGAACTGTGTCCTCTAAGATGTCTCGCAATGCTATAGAGCACCCCGGCCTCTCTCCAGTTCGTGAGGAGGGTTCATTGCCTGACTACCAAGTAAAATTAGCATTTTATCATGTTAAATTATAACTACAGTGTAAGTTCCTTTCTTAAATGTTTTCTACTTTTTTAATCAGATTCGACCACTGAAGAAAAAGGCTAGCTTTATTACCACTCCATATTCGTACAACATTCCTATGGTTGATAAGGCTGTTATTGTTGGTTCAAAGAAAGACAAGTCAGAAGAGAAGCTTTCTCTATCCAAAGGTCTGTACTAACCATCATATGTCAAAATCAGAATGGAAAAAGAATCAACCTGTCATGTTTTCATATATTTTTCTGATATATTACTCGAGAAATTTAAGTTAAACCGGTCAGTTTTAAGTTGGGGTCTAAAAGTTTTTTCCCTTAACATAAACAGATTGATCTAAAAATGAAGTTCTTGGAACAACTTACATGATAAACAAACAATGTAATTTCTTCAGCATATGACAAGCATCGGAGTCGAAAGAAACTAAACTTCTGTTTTGTATAATAGATGTGAAGAGAGGCGGAGAGTCCTTCAACCGGCCAGTTTTTGGAGGTGTGATGGCATTAGTCATGGGTGTAATGACCATGCTCCGTGTGAGCCGTGACATGCCAAAGAAATCTGGTGTGACAGCATCAATTTACTCTGCTGGTACAACAGCCATGAAAGGCCTTGCAAAGCATGCAGGGTCCACAAATGGGCCGGTGGTGTCAGCGGCTGAATATGCTGTGGCCATGAAGAGAATTTCCGAGCTCGAGGAGAAGGTCCTCGCATTGGGTGCCAAGCCAGCAGAGTTCCCATCAGAGAAAGAGGAGCTGCTCAAGGCTGCCATGAATCGGGTCAATGCCCTTGAAGAGGAGCTCACTTCCACCAAGAAGGTGGGCTGATTTTATTTAGTCAATGTTCACTATCTATAATACACCAATAACTGTTGTTATTTTTTCTTTACTAGTAATTTTGATATATACTATGTTTTAGGCTTTGGATGATACACTGTTAAGACAAATGGAAATCTTGGCTTATATCGAAAAGAAGAAGAAGAAGAAGAGAACCAAGCTTGTAAGTTCTTGGTTCCACCCCCTCTCCCTTCAATAGAAAAATTAATTGAAATAACATAAAAAAGACAAATATTTTGAATTCAGAAAATTAAGATTGCAGTAACGTACCAGACTTGTTCTAATGCCAAAATGTAATTCGTTGACTAGTCTGTTCTAACAAGAGATTCCAATTCACCTTTTTCTCTAAATCTTTTGATAAAACTAATCAATTTATTACATGATATTAAGTTTATCATAATTTTCTCTTCCTTGTATCTAATCCATGTCAAACAATTCTGAAAGTGGATACTGTTTTTCTTTTTTAATTTTAGCATCTACCTGAGAAAAATTATAACGAATACTTTTTCTTGTAAACTATATGCAGAACCCCTTCAAGTGGTAACTAGACAGAAGATACAGAAAATTCATGTAAAGAAACAAACATTGAGGTTTTTTTGGAGTGGAAATTCCTCTTGAGTTTATATCTTTTCTTTTTTTAAACGTGGTATTGAGATCGATGAATCTGATTCAAGATTCTGTTGAGCACATGTACCGTGAAGAGGCTTTTGTATTGTCCTTTTTCAGGTTGTGCGATTTATTATTATTGTTATAAATTTATATTTGATAAAAAAAAGGGTGTGCTTTGTAATTCGTATATAATATATTGCAGAGTTTGAACATGTGTAAATGTGTTGACGAACTGCTAGATTGGGATTTGCTTTTTTTTTTCTGTTTCCCTTCACATTTGTTTAGTTATGCATTAAGCCTCTTTTGGACAGACTTTCACATTTTTGTTCTTTCTTGAAATTTCATGCTTAGCTTAATTCAACTGCCTTTAATTTGATTAACATGTTTTAAAAGTCTTCCATGGTCGTTACATACAAAAATACCGATAAAAATACCAAAATATATTGTTCAGCACAACCGTTGGATTTTCATGTGAGATGTCTTACCCATGAAATCGTTAATAGAATACCAAAATAAAGGACAAATTTCAGAATGAGCCTAAATTGGATCAGACTAAAAGTAATAGTTTATGGCCACCTAACAAATTAATGGATGTTGGGAATGCTAACAGTAGTGTTTCTAAATTTCATCCAATATTTTATTATTTTCTTCTGTTTTCTTTTTTATATGAGTTCCACTTCAATGCAGAAAACAAGAGCGCTATTGTTAGTCGCGTTTCTAAGAAGTTGAAATGATTATGAAATTTTGAGAGAAGTTATAGTTGAAATTCATTTAGAAAAGTTATTATTAATCGCGTTCTTATTTTCCAAAATTTTGGGAAAAGAGACAAATAGGAAACAAAAAATAATAAAATAATCGAAGGAATTTAGGGGCTATTAGCGTCTCCGGTCATTTGTAAAAAAATTAAAAAAAATTTGTCTATTACTTTTGATCTTGCCAAAAGTTAGACCCATGATTTTTTTTCCCAAAATGAAGGAAATTTTTCATAGAGGGCCAAAGATTCAACAAGTTCAACAAATAAGGCCAATGACATCCTAAAAATTGCACAGAGGGCTAAAGGGGCAACTAATAGTTGCACCCCTAACAAGATTCGGTTTTTTTGCTGAATTCAAGGTATTTCTGCAGCTGCTTTTTAAGATACGGGGCCTACTTTGTAGGGGCGCAAATAATAGTTGTGCCCCTAAGTGTTGCTGACAATTTTTTTGCTAAGTTATAATTATTAGTACACATTGTAATAATTATTATTAGATAGTACTAATATATAACTTTTGAGTATTTATTATATATCATTAATATATGTATATTTATACTATATTTATTATTAAGCAAATTAGTAATAACTTCAATATAAAACAAATTATTAATATATATATATATATATTTGTAATGTAATGCTATAAAATATTACACATATTATATTAGTATCAATATATTACTATAAGTAATAAACATTTTTAATAATAAATATATTACTGCAAATATAAAACATATAATTTAAATATTATTTCAAAATTAATAATATATTTGTAGTATTAAAGTAGTATTTTTATAGACATTTATAAGTTAGAATCTATTAATATTAATCGTCTCCTAAACTTTCTGAGAAGTACAAATGGTGTAGTGGCAGGAAAGTGTGGTTAGATGCGCTTGGTTTTAGTGAGGGCATGGGTTCGAACCCTCCTGCCCATCATTTTTGAAAATAAATTAGGGGCTCAAGTAACAGTTGTGCCCCTAAGGTTCACTAAGAACCAACAGCATCCAGAGAGCAGTCTGTATGGAAATTAAACAGGGGCGCAATTAATAGTTGTGTCCCCATTAATCAGACTTAAATTTGAAGTCCAAAAACATAAATTGAAGATATAACAACATGAAGATATATTCTCAAACAACATGAAGATGTAATAGCATAAATTGAAGTCCATAAAATTGTCAAACACAATATGTTTTGCAATAGTCTCAAAGATAAACATACATATTCAAGTTCTAAAAGATAACACATACAAACTAATTAATAAGGCATAAAACAACATTACAAAATCTCAAACTAATTAAAAGAACAAGCTCCATCACCCCCTTGCTAATTACATGCTTTAACGAAATCTAAAACATTAAAACATTGAAACCAATGTTGTTTTGTCAAAAAAATAATAGTAGTATTACCTTTGTCGTTCGGGGGTGCAGTGCACGTGCGCCTGTTGTGTCCCAGTTGTTTGCATCGCCCACAAGTATATGATTGTCAATGTGTATTCTCTTCATCCATTTCATTTCTAATCCTTATATGTTGACGTCTCTCCTTCTTAACAACATACCTTGTTGGGTCCGGCACTAGCTTTGGTCGAGGAATTTCAGGCCATATGTCAGAATTGCCTAATGGCTCAAATTCTGGCGTCTATGTTGCCATCAACTCATTAACACGATAAAAATGAGCTACGTACACCTTGCTACTTATGCCCCTTGAGCACAACATGCTAGGATATGAGAACAAGGGATACCTGTTAGTTGTGTGTGATTTTTGACAAGTGCATGTACCTTCGGGCACTTCTAACCGCATTGTATGTATTTTGTTCCCTTTAATCTTGTTCTCAGCGAATCTTTGACCCGTTTGAACCTCATATTTTGCTCGTTTTGGTACACTCTAACCGTATGTGTATTTTCCCTTAATCTTTGCTCCTCTAGTAAGGCTTGGATTTTGAGGGTGATCAAATCTCAATGTTTATATTGCTATGAGAGTAGCAATAGAGGAAATCTGAGGTTCAAACAAGTAGGCAAGAATGACTTATATAAATGTTTATTAAACCGAGAGTCAATCAAGAGTACAAAAGATGAGAGAAAAAAACAGGGAGAAGAACATATATGAAGCTAGCCTAAGTCCTGTATCTACCCTTCATTAGTCCCTAATCACTTGCTTTAGCTCTGTATTTATAAGTCTATGAAGTCTAGGTCGGGAGCGGGTCACCCTCAGGCGGGTTAAGCCTCCGAAGGCCTTATTCGGGCTGACTCCAGTGAGGTGTGAAATCCATATTCATGATACCATCATTACCACACGTATTTCTGTCGGGTTAATATCATCCAATCCAACATTAAATTCAAAATCCTCTTCTTCTTCTGGAACCGCTTGATTTCTATTTGAGGTTGCATTCGATTCATAACAATTGGCATGGAGATATGCATCTGGAATTCTACTGGCTATTGGCTCAACATATTCATTTGGGGTTTCATAAGCTCGACTGCCACTTGCACAACCATGGTTTAGGGTTTCATAAGCTAGACTACCACTCGGACAACCATGATTTAGGGTTTCTTGAGCTCGACTACCACTCGCACAATCTTGATTTGTTGTATATCGAAGAACTTTTGGCTCAATGTACAGTTCAATCATTGCAAAAGTACCCGACTGGACCGAATGGTTTCCATTAGTCTTCAAGTATCGTTACTCGAAAGTTGTAACTCAGTATCACATAATCGGAGGAGTTAGCAGTAATCCATCATTGAACCTCCCTGATATCTCTAAAGCATGTGCTGAACTTGAAATCCCCATCCATCGGTACTGTTCCGTCTCCAATTCATCGAGTGTTATGTCGTCATGCAACGTAAAACTACCAGTAGCTTTTTTTGAGTAGTGGACACAATGTGGACCATTTTGGATGGACCTATTGGTGTAGAAACTAACAATAAACATTTTGTATGTGAGATTGTTGGAGGGTGAGAAAATGTGGTTTAGGGTTTGTGGAGAGGAGGGGGCTGTTGGGAAAGAAAGGATAAGAATGAGAAAATATTTGGAGAGAGAAGAAAATCAGTGTGTTGTTGTATATATTTTGTTCATTTAGGGGCGCAACTAACACTTGCGCTCCTAAATTATAGGGGAGTGGTGGGCCCCATATCTGCAAAATCTCGTGCAAATTGCAATCTGATCTGCAAAAAAAAAGAATCTTTATAGGGGCGCAACTATTACTTGCGCCCCAAAGTTAATTCCAAAAAATGATAAGCAGGAGGGTTCGAACTCATGCCCTCACTCAAACCAAGCGCCTCTAACCAAATCTCTCTGCCACTAGACCATTTGTACTTCTCAGAAAGTTTACGAGATGTTTAATATTATATGATCTAAGCTTGTGAACTTTATAATAATGAGTATTTTAGTACTAAAAATCTATTATTCATTTTGAAATAATATGAAAAGTATATGTTATAATATTTGTATAAATATATGTTTAATTAAAATTGTTTAATGTTTATAGTAATATATTTAATATTATAAATGATTATTATGTAAGTTAATATGTACAAAGTAACATATTATATATGATTGTACTAATAATATATGTTTAATTCAATTTGTTATTTAAAATAATATGTACATATTATTATATTATAAATATACATATATTATAAATATACAAATAATATTAATAATTATAACTTAGCAAAAAAATTATCAGCAACACTTAGGGGCGCAACTATTACTTGTGCCCCTACAAAGTAGGGCCCACATCTGAAAAAGCAGCTGCAGAATGTTTTGAATTCAGTAAAAAAAATAGAATCTTCTTAATAGTTGCGCTCTTGGTCCTCTGTGCAATTTTTAGGGTGCCATTGACCCTATCTGTTGAACTTCTTGGGTCTTTGGCCCTCTATAAAAATTTTCCGAAAATAAATGGTGGCTACTCTCTTCACCATTAACAAAATAAATGGAGGTTACACTGAACATACTTTTCCATGCAAACAACAGTGTTGTCATTCGTGTATCATGCCTGTGAGAACCATACAAGTCTCAAATATTCATCATTAATTTTTCAAAATAAAATACACCCATTTATTTTGAAACAAAATTTCATTTTGGAAACTTTTCAACAATTTGGAGGCCCAGAACAAAATTCAAATCACAGTTTTTTTTTCCTCTGTGCTATAAATTTTCTCCAATTCTGTCCAAAATTAGAAGGACTAAGTTGTAAAATTTTGATCTGGTCGAGTGGTTCCAGATAGAAATTTAACGAATAGCTATTCAAACTTATCCTATTTTAAGTAGAAGACACTTGATTCAGACCTTCCATTTTCGATCAGTGGTCATATCTACCTCAAACTTCTCTAATTTTAGTAATTGCGTTAACGACTGAGCAGCCTACCACAGTTACATAATAATAAAAAGATCATCAACAACAGGAGCAACACCACTACCATCACCATCATCATCACCAATAGCAAAAACAACAGGAACAACAACAAGAATATAACAATAGCAAGATTAAAAAAACAAGAACAAGAACAAAAAAAAATACAATAACAACAAAATGAACAAAAATAATAAAAATGTAATACTAAAAATAACAAGAACCAAAGCATGAACATGAACAAGAACAAAAATAATAATAATAACAAGAACTTGGGCAATAATAATAAAAATAACAATAAGAAAATAACAACAATAATAATATAAACAACAATAACAACAACAAGAACAAGAACAACAACAACAACAACAACAACAATATCAACAACAATAATTGTTGGGTTTAGCTCAATCTTGTTTGACAATTTGCAAAATCAACATTGGACTAACATTTGCAAGTTTAGTTATGTGTATGCAGGTCATACATGTGCAAATGACCCTTGATGAGGTCTGAAACATGTAGAACAAGTCAAGAACATGTAGAATAAGTCAAGATAAGCATAATGGTGCAAGAAACATGCAAAACGGAAGAAAATCGAGTCTTGCGTTACAATGACGCTAAGAAAGACGTTATGATACATTCAAGGGCATTGTAACGGGATCAAGGGCATTGTAATGGATCGATGGAAGCTGGGCCGAGAAGTCAGAATGCATGGAGTTCATGGCTAAGTACAGAAAAAACCGAGACATGTGTTATCGTAATGCATGAGAGAAGCACTATAACGCATTGTGAGGCATTATAGCAGATTCTAGAGGCGTTGTAACAGTTTTCTACATATTGGAGCTCAAGTCAGCTAGAGAGTAGGATGAGGGTATTTGAGGAAAACTTAGAGGCATTATAATGCCTTACAAAGGCGTTGTAACTCGTGGAGGTTAATTTGGTGAATTGAAGATCTGAGGAAGCCCTTTTACTATATATAAAGTCATGTTTCTTCCCACAAAATCAAGAAAGATTCTCCCAAATTTAGAGCACCTTTAGAGCATATAGACTCTATTGTTCAAGCATCATAACCTCAACCATAGTGAAAGCTATAGTTGTAATAGGATAGTCATTGTTAATCATTGTTTAGTAATTTATTGCAAGTTTTGTTATGAGTTGCAAGAGTTTTTGTTTGATCCAAGGATTGAATCTTTTGTTCCATGGAGAAATCTTCTGTAAAATACTTCTATAATGTTCATTTTCGGCGCGGTGTGGAACCTTGGTCCCATTGATGTAGCCAAAATTGTCGAATTACATTACATCGTGTGTTACTTGATTCTTAGAGTCTCTCTCTCTATGAACATTTACTTACAATTCTTGAGCTTTCTTGTTACATATTTTGCGTTTATTTGAATTAAGTTTGTGTGATTGCTAAGTAGTTTAAGATTTTGTAGAGTAATATATGCTTCCGCATCGAAATCTTTAATTCTACCTAAGCCTCAATCTTGAACTTTCTAACAAGTGGTATCAGAGTCAAATCTCTGACTTACAACTCCACATATCGATTCAATTCGATTGAAGATGTCTTTCAAACAATTCAACAAGAAATCTCAAAGGATGATGAGCTTTTAGTCAAGGTGATAAAGGGAAGCATAAGCTTTGAGAGAAATGTCAATGAAGAAAGACTAACTCAAGGTAAAAGAGTAGTATGCCTCACATGCAACAAGGATGATCATTCTCTTCAAAATTGATATACGACATTTCCATCCAAGAGAAAAGGAGCACAAGATGGTAAATTTAAGAAGTTCAATGGCAAGAAGAAAGTCATCCAAGCTATATGGGCATGTGACTCTGAAAGCAAAGAAGAAGTTGATCTAGGAGGAGAAGAAGAAAGCAAGTTTTTCCTAGTAGTCAACAACAACAAGCAACCAACCTACCTTGAACGTATACATCAAATAATCAAGGAGGATGCAATTACTGATCCACTAATAACTGAGATGATGATAAGCATGGCAACAACTACAGATGCAAAGATAGCCAAAAAAGGGAAGATCAAGAAAATGCCTTGAAGGTAAGAAATGAAGAATTGGAGGCCCTAGCTAAGCCATTAAGGTTCATTCAAGTACAATATTGTATGTGATGATGAGTGTGAATGTGTGATTATAGTGAGGAGTCGAATTCTTCATTGAATAACGACCAAGATTCTTACAATGTGGTAAAAATAAAAGAATTTCTTAATGAGTTCTACAAGACTAGGGATATTAAGGATGTGCTTAATGATCTTAAAAGTAAGATTGATTTTTTTGAATCAAGGTAAATGACCTAGAAACCAAAATTAACTTGGGAAAGAAATTGGAATTGAAAAAGACACATCCTTGGACATCTAAATTCATTAGTGCCTCAAACTATGTTACTGAAATTGATTATGATAAAATGTATATTGGTCAAGGTCCTCATGACAAAATCGAACTTGAATATATGAAAGTAAATGATAGTAATGAAAAGAAATCTTAATACAAACTAAAACTATTTTTGAAGAAAAAAGTTAACAACCATGCTTTTATGTATAACAAGCGGTTTACCAACAACCATAGGTTTAATAATCATAACCCTAGAATGGTGGATAGAAAAACTAGGATTAACTACACCATGTTTCTAACAACTATCATAGATTAACCCCACCAAAACTCAATGCTAAAGATCGATATGGTCGATTCTATGTGTTGCATGAAATGACTATGTTCATGACCTAAGCAAAGATTTTCATTATTGGAGACCTAAAGATCAAAATGACTATGTTCATTACAATGTTAACAGACTCAAGCCTCTTTATTCTTCTTTTGTAAGCAATATGGACATGTAGAAGTCTTATTTGAATTTAAATGCTAAATTCACTCCCCATCCTTGAATAACCATATATTTAGGAGAGAGATACATGCTTGTATTTAGGGGAAGATATTCTATTACTAAGGAAAATATTGTTGTACTTAAAACTTCCTTTGTTTGACAATTTAGACAATAACATTTGAATTTAGATTACTTGATATGTTTGTTTGATTATGACATGCTTGATTGTCGATTAATTGTGCCTTGAATTGAGAGGAACAAAATTGAAATGCTTATATTGATGTATGCTCTAATTGAGGGGGAGCAACAATTACTTGACTTGTTAAATTGCACAAATATTTGAATTGTTTATTATTGTTATATGCCCAAATTAAGGGAGAGAATATTAATTACTTGTATTACTACATGCTCACATCTAGGGGGAGCTTAATATTTTTGTATTATGCTTTTTACCAAATTTTACAAAAAAAGGAAGAGTATTATGAGTGCATCATGAGTTTAGCATGCAATCATAATGTTTTACAAATTGTCAAAAGAGAGAGTTTGTAGGGTTTAGCACACTACTCAGCCTTCAGTCTAGTAGAGCCTTTTCAATCGAAATTTTACTAAGTTATTGATCAGCCTTCCGTCGAAGCCCATTTCACCTTCGACCGTAGTCAGCACTGCCAAAGCAAGAGGTAATCTATTTTCAGTATTCTATTTTAGGGTTAGCTCCGCTATATATTCTAGTATTTTTGGATTCAACTATATGTAACATTTGAAGGTCTAGATAGCAGTTCCAATAGCAGTTACTGAAAGTTTTCAAGCAGAGAATATTTTCTAGGATTTTGAGAAGGAAGAAGGGTCAAATTCTGCCATTAATAGAGTTTTATCTTCTCTTTTATTTTCTCAATCTTTATTTTTGTTTAGTTTCTGCTTCTTAGTCATGTGTGATTAAATTTTATGTAGGTTTTGCTAGAGATTAAGTATTTCAAATTATTTGTAATGTTTATTAGGTATTGGTCTGTTTTCATTTGTTTAAATTATGAGTTATTCTTTATTTTTATTGATGTATTGTAATTGAATTACAAAACTTAGGGTTTTAGTATTTTAACTGAAAGGTTAGATATTAGATTTAGACTATAAAGAACAATTTAACTAAGTATCGAAATGTGATGTTGATTAGTTAAGGACTTGACCTGTTTATTTAGAATAATTGTGTCAAGCATCATAGGGTGAAAGATAATTATCTAAGTTAATTAGGACATTTACAAGAACTTAATGAGTTCAGACTGACATAATCAAGTACCAAACTGTGAAAATTATATTAGTTTCAGTAAAGGATTAATATAAAGATATTCCTTAGTATCGATTATACCTCAGAATTGTGCCTTCATAATTATAAACAAAGTCTCCTCCGTTTACCAAATAAACAGAACAATAGTGAATAGAAAACCTTAGAAAAACATGTTTAACTAATTTGTTTTCTAGATTCACTTTAGTGTTTTTAGTTTCAGTTAAATTACAACAACCAGGTTCCAATCAACCTTTTAATTATTTTTCTTACAACTTAAATTAATTTACAACGATCTGAACTTAATACCTTTTCTTTTTGGATCAATACCTCAATTATTAAACAAACAGTTGTATTCTTGCAACTTAAATTGGAAATTAGGATTAATTATTTTTTAGGTATAGTTAAATCCCATCAAACGACTTTAAAAACAAATAATAATAAAAAAAAATAAAAAATAAAAACACGAAAAAGAACAATAACAAGCACAATAACAAGCACAAGCAAAAGCACAACATAAACACAAACACAAGCACAATAACAATAACAATAGCAATGTCAATATCAATATCAATATCAATATCAATTTTAATATCAATAACAAGAACAAGAACAAAAACAACAAGAACATGAAATTGTACAATAACAAGAACGTGAACACGGACAAGAACAATAGAACAATAAAAATAACAACAACATCATCAATCATCATCATCATCATCAACATCAACAACACAAGAACAATATAATAAGAATAAGAAAAAAAACAACAAGAACAAGAACAAAAACAATAATACAAACAATAACGATACTCAGGACAAAACAATAATAATATAACAAATAACAAGAACGACACTTTTAGATAAAAAAATCCTTTTTAAAAATATAAAATTGCAAACTTTTTTTGGTGGGAAATAGCACTGTTATATAAATTTACTGGAAAATTTTCCTAGAGGGCCAAAGACCCAAAAAGTTCAACAGATAGGGTCAATGAGACCCTAAATATTGCACAAAGGGTCAAGTGCGCAACTATTAGTTGCACCCCTGAGAAGATTCGTTTTTTCCATGAATTCAAGGCATTCTGCAACAATTTTTTCAAGTGTGGGCCATACACTTAGGAGCGGAAGTATTAGTTGCGCCCCTAAGTGTTGCTCGCAATAATTTTTTCCTAAGTTAATAGTATTAATATAAATTTAATAATCATTAATAAATAATATTAATATATAAATTTATTTTATTTATTAATATACAAATTACTAACATATAGTACCATTAAATATATATAAATATTATTAATAGAAGTAATAATATATTGATTATATTTATTATTGTACCAATTTGTAATATATTTGTTATAACAAATTAATAACAATTTTAATATAAAACAAATTATTAATATATGTATATTTATAATTATATTACAATAAAATTTAAACGTATTATATTACTATAAATATATTACTTTAAATAATAATTATTTTTAATAATAAATATATCATTAAAAATATTAAACATTTTTAATAATAAATATATTACTATAAATATTAAACATATACTTTAAATATTATTTCAAAATTAATAATATATTTATAATATTAAAGTAGTTTTTATTATAGAAATTCATAAGTTTAGAACCTACTAATATTAGCATGTCCTAAACTTTCCGAGAACTACAAATGATCTAGTGGCAGTGAGGTTTGGTTAGAGGCGCTGGGTTTGAGTGAGGGCATGGGTTCGAACCCCTACTGGCATTTTTTAAATAATTTAGGGGCACAACTATTACTTGTGCCCTTAAGGTTCACTTAGAAGCAGCGCCATCCAGAGAGCAACATGTTTGCAAATTAAACAGGGGCGCAAGTAATAGTTGCGCCCCTAAAATGTGCCAATAGCTTCCCTTTTGAGATTTAGGTTACGAAGCACCTGATAATACAATTGAGTTAGTAATTTACATTATTTGAGGCAAACATATAAGAAAAAAAGTTAATAGATGGATTTAACTTTCTTTGCATAACTTCGCCTTGCATGTTAAAAGTTCTTTCAATTCCACGTCTTTGTGGTGCTAGCGAGTTGAAGACATTTGTAGCAGTTGACCCTCTCCAATATATTGTTTGCATGCCTTCACGGTTGAATCATGCCAAGTAATATTCCCAAGGGCCATTCATAAAACCTTCTCCCACATCAATGGTATTGGCCAACTTATTCGTCCATGTTTGAATGTAGTCCACATGATATATCTTCCAATCATACTACTCTGTTTTTTTATTGTGGCATATCTTATGAAGGCGATCGTAATCAGGAGGTGGAAATAGAGGCAGGACGTGAGTTTGGAAACCAAATTATCGCGCAATCCTTGCTGGATCGTGCCACTCAACAATCCAGAAAAAAATGAGTGGCCTCCGATAATGATAAAGACTCAAATGGTCTTGCTCATTACATATCGAGGGCAACATTGTTACAACGTCTTCATCGTAAGGCCACCATTCTGGACTATTCTCGTCATGTCGCTCAAATCGCCACATATAATATTTTGAATAAAGAATGTAAAGTTATTGAAGTAGTCCCAAAATACCTATAAAGTGTGATGCTTTTGTGCGGTTCGTCTTCATAGTCGCGGGTCGGGCCCATCCATCTTACCTCATATGGCATATCACCGAGTAAAGCCTTTGCCCTCAGATATCCAATATGAAGTGTAGTCCACACCCACATTTGTAATAATATCAAAGGCCCCTCAATTTGTTTGTTTCTCTTGTCTTATGCATCGCATAGAGCACGATAGAAACGTGCTAGTACTGCCGAGCCCCAACTATACCTCGATGGATCATCAATGTTCCTCAAAAACTGAATGAACATCGTTTGAATGCATCCAAACTCATCCGAAAACATAATGATAGAGAAGAGGTCCAGCATGTATGCTCGTGCATACATATTGATCTCCTTGGGTGGGGCATTGGATGGTAATCTCGCCTTCAAATGTCGTCTATCATCGCGGCCTTCTCTTTGTGGCTGCCATTGTTCACGCAACCAATTTTGTCGCATGTGAAAATAATCCGGCAGCCTCCTAAATGTTTGCCACTCAACTCGCACAAACATTTCCAATACGCCTTCCTCCCAATCTTGATCCACATCACCTATGACGGGTAGTCCATCCAATGGTAAACCCCATAATATTAAAACATCTTCCAATGTAATAGATATCTCACCGGTTGGAAAATGGAAAGAATGCATTTTCCGTCTCAATCTCTCAACAATTGCAGTTATGAGATCACGATCTACCTTGATGTTTTCCAATCGAGCAAGATGATTAAGGTGGAATCACTCAAGAATTGGGACAATTCGCTCGTCGTACATGAAAGACATGGACTCGGCATTGGTCTTCATAACAAACGTTGGCTACATTTATATACAAAAATAATGTGTTATAATTAAATGAAATTAAAATTATGCAATTGAATAAATTAAGAAGATAGCTATATTAACCTCGTCATAAGCTCGGTTGGATGCATGTGTTGGATTGAGAGCTCGTAGTAGAGACCCTACGAATGGAATCTCACGTGAAGGCGAGAATTCGCCGTCACTTATACCACCCGTTCCGGCTCGGCCTCGGCCTCGATCACCTTTACCTGTTTCTCTTGCCATGACTATATTAACACATATAAGAACTATTTAATCAAGAACTATTTAATTGGTAAAAATTGTTACGGTACCAATTTTATAACAATTTGATACCAACATAAACCGTTTAATTATTATAGCAAATTGGTACCAATTGAACTATTTAATTATTACAACTAAATTTGGTACAAATTCAACATGCAATAGACAATAATCAACAATAATCAACTATTAATTAAGAACTATTTAATATTTATAGCAATATATTTATGTGAGGCGAGATATCAGATTCCGTCTGACTACCTGGGGTTGCAGCGCTGATCTCGAATCTGTCTGAATCGGAGATGAACATCATATCGATCTTCGAGTTGTAGGCTTGACTGAGAAGGGAGTCGTACCTCACTCACGATAAAGGCAGGTAACGATGTCAGGTTGTCTGACGAGGCTGAAGATGAGGGGGAGATCATGAGACTAGTCGAGGTGAAGCCAGACCGAGATCAGACGTTGACGATGTCAGGTTGTCTGACGAGGCTGGGGTTAGTGAGTTGCATATCATGATGGTGACTCTGTTAGGGTGCTGAACATGGCTAGTAGAGGGGGTGACACAGATTTATATTAGTTGATCTGATAAAGTAATAGCGACATATAAGGGAAGGTGTAGCAGATTGATGAAGCAATACTTGACACTCAAACACAGATTTAGATTGCCAAAGGGTTGGTGCCGAGGTGCAGGAGATCGAACTGAGTCTGATTGAGCAAGTCATCAGATCGATTCTGGTTCTCGGGTCTGATTGAGGAGAGGTATATTCGTGTCTTGCTCTCGATAAAGGCAAGGCAACGACGATGTGACAGGACTCTTAGATCAGAGATGAGACGAGGGAGAGGTTGCGATAACAACTTGGTTAGACCAGTCGTTTAGTTGGTACTGAGGTTGATTGAGACTGTCTCGGATCGAAGCTGGATCTCAATTTTGACTGTGGAGATGATTCGGGCCTTGCTCACGATAAAGGCAAGGTGTCGAGAGGGACAAATCTCTTAGGTCAAAGTAGAGGTATGGTTGCTGATTGCGAGATTAGGCTTGGTGAGCTCAGTAAATCCAAGGGCTGCTGGGGATGAAGACCATTGAAGAGTATCACATGACAGGATGATTCAGTTGTGTGGTACCAGCAATCAAGATAGTGACGAAACATGGACAGTTGAATCTAGGAGGACTGTTGGGGATGCAAATGATTTTCTGAAGGGGAATGTTCTCTTAGATGCAGCTGATAGATGCTGATTGAGTGTGTTAGGAGACGACTAGGAACCAGGGGAGGGATCTGTGTGTGACTAGATTTTTCTTATTTGTTAGGAAAATTTATTATCTTGCAATGTTGGGTTTTCTTTGAGTAATACACTCTATAGAGATAGATTATAGTAGAGATTTAGATAGTGGGCACGAGAAGATAATTCGTGTAATTTTGTAGTTTCAGTCTTTTGTAACTTCTCTTTTCTATGAAAATGGAAGTGGCAGACGCTCCCTGCTTGTTTAAAAAAATAGTAATATATTATAATAGATGAGGGGATCAAATGACAACAACTTTGGTGACACCAACTATAACAACAACCATTTTTTTCATTTTCAAAGTCCAAGTTGTTGATCCAAACCATTGAATATGATATCCACAATAAAATACGCTTGCAGATCAAATTTTATATTTTTTGAATTTTTTTACTATTAATAAGACATATGCAAAAATATGCCAAAGTTACAACTACCTGAATCGTTGAATTTTACATCCATCTTAATAAATAGTAAAAAGTTTAAAAAAATGTAAAATTTGATTTGCAAGAGTATTTTATTATGGAGATCATGTTCAACGGTTTGCATCAACAATTTGGACTTTGAAATGAATAAAATGATTGTTATAGTTGGTGTTACCAAAGTTATTGTTATTCGATTACTTCACTTATAAATATACATATACTAATAATTTGATGTGATTCGTAAATTTTATATATTAAATTAGAATCGTTAAATATTGATCCAACGATCAAATGCAGCCTTATAAAAAAGAGCAGCAGATTTCGTTCCCCGTTTCTCCTCGTAAAACCCTTCGCCGCCTCCTCCCTCGGTAGAGTTTCATTCCAATTCGCTTTTTGCTCCATTCTTATCTGCTAACGTTGTAAAAAATGGCGGATGCATCACCAGCCGTTGATTCCTCCGACTCCGCATCCGCATCCGCATCCGCCGCCGTCGGATCTCTCTCTCTCGACGCCTCCCTTTCGTCTTCTCCCTCCACACCCGAGTAAGAATGCTCTCTCTTCCTCACATCAATAATTAATACTAACTTGTATAAAGATTGGTCTCCTATCGTCTCTGCTCGTGTGACATGAGCCTTGAGTTGGTGTGTGAGTGTGTGACTTTATCTAGCTAGTCCAGGCTGAATTTATTTGTTTAAAAGTGAAATTGAGTTTGTATGTAATTTTTTAGAATGACGCCGGAGGAGAAGTTTCAATTGGTGAGAAGTATTGGTGAAGAATGCATCCAAGAGGACGAATTGAGAAATTTGCTTGCAAAGAAACCAAATCCGATCTGCTATGATGGATTTGAACCTTCTGGAAGAATGCATATTGCCCAGGTTTTGCATTTTTTTTACCATCATTTGCAAATCTGATATTAATAAGCTAATTGGTTTGTATCAGTCTATATTTTCTGTGGCAGTAAATTGGTCAACCTCTGGGTTCCCACTGCTAAGTAATTGAGCTTGTTAAGTAAGTTTATACATGTATTTAATCTGACCTGTATATTAGAAGCATGAATTTTTTAAATCTGAGTCAGAATAGCAAAAATTATATGCTAAAAAAAAACAGCTAACGAGTCAGTTTGGACTTGAAGTTCCTATTCCTACTGCAACAGCAACTTCTAAGATTAAAAATTAGCAATTCCTTTAGGGTGTGATGAAAACAATCAATGTCAACAAGCTAACCCGAGCTGGATGTACCGTTAAAATATGGATTGCCGACTGGTTTGCGCAATTGAATAACAAAATGGGGGGCGATCTGGAGAAGATCCAAAAAGTAGGTCGCTACCTGATTGAAATCTGGAAGGCTGTTGGCATGGACCAAGAGAAAGTTGAGTTTCTCTGGTCTTCTGAGGAGATCAATGGCAGGGCAAGCGAGTATTGGCCACTTGTCATGGATATTGCAAGAAAACACAACCTTCCCCGCATTATTAGGTACTTTCTTAATTATTGTTACCCAATTTGTTGTCGATCATATAGCTGAGTTGATTTTTCTTATGATCTAGTTAACTATCCACGTAGGTATTTCTGTTTCAATAGTTGATATGTAGTAAATTAGTATTCATTCTGAGGTATGTTTGCGCAACTGTTAAGTTTTTTGTTTCTTTTCCACTTTTCTGAAGTAAAAGGAAGTGAATGCAGATTAAAGTTGTCTTTGTTATATAGTAGCGCTTTCCTATTACTATATATATTGGCATTCATACTTCATTGCTGTGTATCATAATGATGCCAGTAACTATTTGTGTTATTATTGAAGTTTCCCTTTCCATGATTATCTATATAATGGTTACCTATAAAATAATGCCATTGGGCTGCGCAGATGTTGTCAAATAATGGGTAGGTCTGAGCAGGATGACCTCACAGCTGCACAGATATTCTACCCATGCATGCAATGTGCCGACATATTTTTCCTCAAGGTTTGTCTTTTTCATTGCCCATTTGTCCATTCCAACTTATATGGTGGTAGATAAGACTTATGCATGTCTTTGTCTGTCATAGTAAAAGTGTACTCTTTTACATAATGCATTGTAGGCTGACATATGCCAGCTAGGGATGGATCAGAGGAAAGTGAATGTGCTGGCAAGAGAATACTGTGATGCCATCAAGAGGAAAAACAAGCCCATTATTCTCTCACATCGTATTTTTCACAACACATTTGTGCCTATGATTCGTTTTAGATCTATTATTTTTTGTTACCAAGTGCAAATGTATATCTATTATTTCAAATTTTCAGATATGCTACCTGGTTTGAAAGAAGGTCAGGAGAAGATGTCAAAGAGTGATCCTACTTCTTCCATCTTCATGGAGGATGAAGAGGTATTATGTCATATTGTCAGAAACGATATCCTCTGCACCCATAAAAAATGGGTGCTCTCTGCACCCATAAAAAATGGGTGCTCTCTGCACCCACTAATCTGGATCTTCCGATTAGCTTTTAACGGATTTGATTTTATAATACAAAAGCCCCTGAATCATATAATTGGCGGTCAAGCGTCCAGATTTAATCGGACGGTCCAAATTAGGTGCAGAGAGCACCCATAAAAAATGGGTGCAGAGGATACGGGTCCCATATTGTCATATCAAATCTAAAACGACTGCAAATTTTCCAGAAAGTTTTGCCCTAAGATAGTTTCTTTCTTAAATATCTTTTTGTTGTGTATAGGCTGAGGTGAATTTGAAGATAAAGAAAGCCTACTGCCCTCCTCAAATAGTAGAAGGAAACCCATGCTTAGAATACATAAAGTATGTAGTACTTCCTTGGTTTGGTAAATTTGAGGTTACGAGACCAGAACAGAATGGTGGCAACAAGTGAGTTTCATGTTCCTCTAGTTTCCTCTGGTTTTGGTTCTTCAGCAACAAGATTTGTGGTTGTCAATTTAGATGTATTTGTTTCTTTTATGCAGGGTTTTTACTACAATGGAAGAACTGATTGCGGATTATGAGAGCGGTAACTTGCATCCCGGCGATCTTAAGCCTGCTCTTGCTAAATCCATCAATCAGATTTTACAAGTAATTATCTCTTTTCGGGCTACAATTTTATTTGAGTGTGCTTGTTTTAAACCCAAATTTATGTTATTTGTATTCCGATATTTTTTTCTTATAGCGAGTAGCATTTCTTCCGTAGAATTGCCCCAACATCTAACAATGATCGTGAAAGGCATCTAGCATTTGCCATATTTGTTACCAATTACATTTTTATCTGTGGGGTTTGCAATGATGTATTCATGGTATACTGTGGACCAATAATAAGAGTACCCTGGTTGATGCTCTTTATTAGGCAATTGACAATATTCAAAATAATTGTCTTTCTGTCACAATGATTTTAAGGCTGCTAGCTATTTAAAAAAAAAAATTAGCTGTTCCAGATGTGAGGAACAAAAACACAACTTTTGTTTTGATTTTGACAACTTGAATCCTTCTCTTTCTTTTGCTTTTACAGCCTGTGCGTGATCACTTCAAGAACAACAGTGCTGCAAGAGATCTGCTCAAGACTGTGAAGGTACAACACTTGTCAAAACAAAAGGATTTATTTAAATGCTTTAGTGGTAGATAAATCAACAGTGTCATTTTTTCTTTCTTTCAGGGATACAGAGTAACCAGGTGATGTGGAGTCGCCTTATTGCAATTGTTTTTTTTCCTGTGATGAAAGATTATTATGGTGAGACTGTTATCAGTTGAATTTAAAGTGAGATGCTTAGATTGAGCATTTTTACTGTGCCTTCTAGTATTCAGTATTCCCATTGTTAAATATTGAGAAGCTATATATTAAAAGTCAGGTTTGCTTTTTAAAATGTTTTGTTTTAAACACTTTTGTAACAATTTTGTTCAAATTTGCTCTACTTTTGGAGGTTTTAATGTCATCTGCTGATCAACACCTTAAAGCAACTAGGGGTGCAGGAAATATTCGTAACTCATGGCTTGCATGCGTTCGATATGTCAAAATTTTGTTATCAACTCATTCGTTACTAGCTCAAGCTGTTAATGAGAAGAGTTGGTTAGCTCGTTTAGTTATCGAGACGAGCTTGAGCTTGGCTCAACTCAATTTGTTAACGAGTTGATATGGACCATACGATTAGTGTAGGATAAATCACAATTGTCGATTTGAATTCACTAAATTTGGCAATAAATATTCAATTTTCAGTTCTCTCTCTTCACGAATCCAATTTCAAGTTTGTATTATTATGAAAACGTGTTATAATTTCGAGATGAACGAGTTTAAGGTGAGTTGAAGCCTTGAAGGCGAGCTATAGTTCGAGTTACAACTTGATTTTTGGTTTGTTGAGATGTTCACAAGATAAACGATTTGAGTTGAGCCAGCTCAAGTTATAAACGAGACGAACTTGAGCTGTATCTTTTAGCTTGTAACTTGGTAGCGAGATGAGAACTCGTTAGCATCTCAAGACAAGTTTGAATTGGTGTTTTGTTGAATGTTTATCTCCATAAATGAAGTAATCGATCATGAAGCGCTTAAAGTGGTATTCTATGTTTCTTTGTGGTGGTTTCCTGAAATATTTGGAGTTTTCTTGAGAGGTTACCACTCATAAATGAAGTACTTGCATCAAAAATATTTCTCGTAGCATGATAAGATATTTTGCGGTGTTTTTTTGAATGCTTACCTTTCATAAATGGAGTAATCAGACATAAAACACTCAAAATGATATTCTATGCTTCTACGTCGTGGTTTCATTAAAGACTTCGAGTTTTTTGGAAGGTTACTACTCATAAATGTAGTAATTATATCAGAAACACTTCTTGTAGTAGTATAAGATGCTTTGTGGTGTTTTCTTGATTGTTACCACCCATAAATAGAGCACATGAATAAGAAACACTTCTCGAAACATGATAAGATGATTTCTGATGTATTCTTGAATGTTTAGCATCCATAAATGAATTAATGAGACGTGAAGCAATGAGAGTGGTATTCTACACTTCTTCGTGGTGGTTTCCTGAAAGGTTTGGAGTTTTCTTGAATAGTTATCTCCCATAAATGAAGTTCTTGGACCAAAAACACTTGTCGTAGCAGGAAAGATGTTTTGTGGTGTTTTCTTGAATGTCTAGCATTCATAAATGAATTAATCAGTCATGAAGTGCTTGGAGTGGTATTCTATGCTTCTTCGTGGTGGTTTCCTGAAAGGTTTGGAGTTTTCTTGAATAGTTACCTCCCATAAATGAAGTTCTTGGACCAAAAACACTTGTCGTAGCAGGAAAGATGTTTTGTGGTGTTTTCTTGAATGTCTAGCATTCATAAATGAATTAATCAGTCATGAAGTGCTTGGAGTGGTATTCTATGCTTCTTTGGGGTGGTTTCCTGAAAGATTTTAAGTTTTCTTGAAAGGTTACCATCCCTAAATGAAGTACTCGGGTCAGAAACACTTCTCGTAGCAGGATAAAATGCTTTGCAGTGTTTTTTTAATGTTTATCACTTATAAATGAAGTAATTAGACATGAAGCACTTAAAGTTGTATTCAATGCTTATTCGTGGTGATTCATGAAAGGTTTAGAGTTTTCTTCGAAGGTTACCACTCATAAATGAAGTAATCATATCAGAAACACTTCTCGTAATAAGATAATATGCTTTGTGGTGTTTTTTTTAATGGCTACCATCATAAATGTAGTACTCGAATCAGAAACACTTCTCGTAACATGATAAGATGTTTTGTGGTGTTTTTTTGAATGGTTACCATTCTTAAATGAAGTACCCGGAAAAAATACACTTATCTTAGCAGGATAAGATGCTTTCTGATGTATTCTTGAATGTTTACCACCCATAAATGAAGTAATCAGACATGAAGCAATGAGAGTGGTATTATACGCTTCTTCGTGGTTGTTTCCTGAAAAGTTTGAAGTTTTCTTGAAATGTTACCATCCATAAATAAAGTACTCAGATCAGAAATACTTCTCGTAGCAGAATAAGATAATTTGCGATGTTTTATTGAATGTTTATCATCCATAAATGAAGTAATAAGACATGAAATGCTTAAAGTGGTATTCAATGCTTCTTCGTGGTGGTTTCATGAAAGTTTTGGAGTTTTTTTTGGAAGGTTTCCACTCATAGATGAAATAATCATATCAGAAATATTTCTCGAAGTAGGATTAGATGTTTTGTGGTATTTTCTTAAATGGTTATCTCCCATAATGAAGTACCCTGATCAGAAACACTTGCCATAACATGATAAGATCCTTTCTAATGTATTCTTGAATGTTTACCACCTATAAATGAAGTAATCAGACATGAAACACTGAGAGTGGTATTTTATGCTTCTTCGTGGTGGTTTCCTGAAAGGTTACCACCCATAAATGAAGTACTCGGATCGGAAACACTACTTGTAGGAAGATAAGATGTTTTGTGGTGTTTTGTTGACTGTTTACCACCCATAAATGATGCAATGAGATCAAAAACACTTCTCGCAGTAGTCTTGAATGGTTACCACTTACCACCCATATATGAAGTACTCGGATCAGACATATTTCTCGTAGCAGGATATTTTAACATATGAGTTGTGTTGTATTTAGATAATATTTTTAACAACTTCAATTTTGTTTATCGTGATCGTAATTAGTTTTTCATCATCGCAAGCCATCGAGTTGTAGAATCCAAGTCTGCTTTCATTGCGTCGAGTCTGATTTGCGATCGAAAAAACGAGCGATTCAAAATTGATTCCGATGCAAACTCATGAGAAAATTTTACTAATTAAGACATAAGTTGAATATAGAGCCAAATTTGAGTATGATTAGCATTTTTAGGTAATTTTTTAGCAACTTCTGCTATGCTCGTCGGGATTGGTTTAAATAACATGTCTGAATGTAAAATATAAAAAATGGTCATTGTCGTCAAAGATTTGAATTCAGGATCATAGTTATTATTCTTTATTTTTCAGATTAGTTATAAAAATAATTCATATTCAAATCAAAAATCGAATGGATGGTATTCACAATATCGCATTTCTATTTTTCGAGCTTTCCAAATACTCTTTTTGTTTAAAAATAATTTATTTATTATGAACACCGACCTTTTCTATTTTTCGAGTTTTCCAAATACTTTCTGTTTAAAAATAATTTATTTATTATTTCTGGTAATAAAATCGAAAGCTTTTATGCATGTGAAAATTATAATTTCAATTCAGAATAACTTCATGTAGTGAATGCATCTGATTTTTTTTACAATAGAAATTACATTAATTAATTATAAATAGACAATAAGAGTAGTTGAGAAGTTCGAAAAATAGAAAAGACCAGTATTACGAACATCGACCTTTTGAAAAAAATCAAAAGGCAGCAATTTTTCAGTAAATTTAAATATATAGACTTACAGATAACAATATATGGAATTAATTATTTTAATATAAAGACTTGCAATAATTATACTGCAAGTCTTTATATTAGAAATTTTGCAGCAATTTTGTTGTGAAATTAAATATAAACACATGCATTCACGTTTGAACGACAAAAATGGTCTTCTTTGTCTGCTTTAGCCATGGATCTATTTTTCTGCGTTCACATTTAGACTAAACACATGCATTCTCGATACAATTAAACGACAAAAATGGTTAAGTATGGTGCAAAATTTCGGACCGACGTTCACGTTTGAACGTTGTTTCTGAAAGTCGCGTTCAGACAACATTTTGAACTTGACGTCTGCACGCACGTTCAGACGTGAACACATATATCAAATTACTTGGTAATTTTTTTTGTTTTGTCAACTCGAGTGATCTCGCTTTCTGAACGCATGCAACTAGAAAACACATGTGAACGTGAAAGGACGTTCAGACGCAGCGTTCAAACGTGAACGTCAGTTTGGAATTTAGCACTATACTTAACCATTTTTGTCGTTCAAATTTTGCATCGTGAACACATATTTTTAGTCTAAACGTGAATGCGAACAAATAGGATCATGTTGTCAATTTTTGAAACTAGGATCATAGATGTAATTCTTATTTTTTTTTTCAGGGTCAAACAAAAAGCTTCTCTGAGACGCATGCAAAAATGAAATTTTTTTAAAGCATGCAAGTGGTGCTTGCGTGTTTAGTCTGTAGACACGCATGTGTTGCATGCGTGTGTAGAATTTAATTTTTACGACGAAATGAAATATATTCTTTAAACACGCAAGTGACATCTGCGTAAGAAGTAGATATCGAATTTCAGCTGAGATTTTCTTATATATTTAATTTTGATATATTAATATTATTATTTAAAAAAACGGGTGCTTTATTATTTCGGCCTAATTTGCATTAGAGCACGAAAATAGGCACATTATTAGTTTTTATTACCCTCAAGAAATAAAAATTGACTGCCATTTAGTGCTTTCTATGCAATAATTAGTTTTGATATTAAATTTTTTTAGGATGCGGTCCCGTACGATACTGCATAATAATAACAAGAACATGCAATTTTTATTTTATTATTTTATTACAACTTCGTCGGATCCGTCTTGATATATGAACTTTGACGACTTCTAAAGTCAAAACTTGCATTTCATAAAATTTCAAAAAATTACTTTACGACAGCTGAATTCTTTTTTATATATAAATTTATATGATACAGATCAGTAAAGATCCATCCGAATCTGATTCGAATTCTGATTCTGAATTGATTTAATGGATCTTACTAAGATTTATCTTTAAAATTACTTTGTGTGCACTTCAAGTTATCTCGATATTTTTTTTTTCTATTTTTTGTGTCTTGTTTCTTATCGTATTTTTCAATTATTTCTTTAAGTTATTACTTATTTTGAAACCAAGGCACTTATCGCCTATATAAGAATCATTGTCATTTGTAAGAATCATGTTATGTCATATTTTATTTAATGAAATTTAGTTTGTAAGAGAATTTCGAGAATTCGCTCTTTGCTATTTAGTATGTTACTTTTTTTTGTTGTGTCTATTTCGCTAAATTCGTTATCGCAGTTCGTCTTTATGAAGTTGTGATTTGAAACGCGAGACGAGATCAATATATATACCCAAAACTAGTTAAACTAGGAACTGTTTATAGCAGTGTCAGTGTGTATTAATTTCTCCAGCTGGGAAAATCACATTGCAGGTGTCGTGGAAACCCTAACCCAATTAATAGTCAAACAAAGTTAAACATTGCAGCTGAATTATTTTGTTATATAATTTTATTTATTTATTGGATCCAAAGTTCCAAACCCAATGGAAACAAAGTTCAATTATAAATAAAAAAATTCAGAACGGAGCACGCAAGCACATGGATCGAAGCTGGTACAACAAGCAATAGTTTAATACAAGGTACCTTTAAAAAAAATTAAACAGTTATTAATACTGCTTTACTAACTCTAAGTTAGGACCTTTAAGTGTCTAATCAGGAAAACTATTTTATACATATCTCAATCCCTTGGCAAAGTGAAAAAAAATGAGATCTCTTATGTACTTAATTATTAAGATTTTACTTAGACTTGACTTCTGCATATATAGTTTTATAATATGTGTCATAAAAGATCTAGAACTTTAATTAGGTTTGGCAAATCGTGTACTTCGAGATAGGACTGTCAATATAATCGTTATTGAACGTTGGGCCGTTCTGTTTGGGCCAACGAAACGGAAACGACAAAGAAAATTTTGTTGTTTGGACCGACGGCACGGTAACAATATGAATTCAAGTATCGTTCGATAAAGCGATATGCCAACTATAGTTGGCTCTGTCGTATTGTTTATATCGTTTTCTTCATTTATATAAAATATGAGGCTGATCGATGAACCTTAGGCGCCACTCTCATTTCTTTATTTTCTTTCTTGTGTGTCTCTTTGTCTCTCGCCTCTCTCGCTTCCTCTTTTCATGTTCCCCTTAGAACTTTCAAGCTCTCAGCCATGGTATCTTGTGACTTGTGGAGCTATAACCCCCACCCAGTTTCCAAACTTACCTAAGATATCTTGTGCTATTGTCACTCGTAGGCTAAGAAATAATCTGGCATTTTGCCATCAGACTCGTATATTTGATGATTGCTCTTGTTCAATGGTACCAAGGTTAGAGTTCTATGAGACGGGTGACGAGATGATCCATCAGCTGTATTACCCGAATTCGTCACAGACCTCTCTGTATCCGTATCTGATACGTACGAATACAGAATTCGCGTTGGATACGGTTCGGTGCGTATCCTAACACGAATCCAAGATTTTCACTTATTACAATGGGCTGGGGTAAAAATTTGTAGGCTCTGGGAATCGAACCCGAGCTTCTCCCGTTACTCGGCGCCTTAGATAGATGGAATGACCACTACACCAAGTTGTTTTTGTGATTATATTGTGTTTGACATATATATATACTGAACTTATTTATTAATGCATTTTTTATCTACCATATTATTTATTTTAATATTAAAATTTTGTTATATATAGCCACATCCGTATCGAAGATTTTTTGAAATTACCGTATCGCCGCACCCGCACCGTATCGAACACGATACTCGCACCCGCATCCGTGCAACATAGTCCATCAGGGAATTGTAATCTTTGTGTTTGTTGTGCTGAGCTTGCTTAGTTGCTTTATATATAAAAAATCAGAATGGAAAAGGGAAAAAGAGATAAAGAGACAGTGAAAGAAAGAAAGAACGAATCAACGAAGGAGAGCGGCTTGTCCAAGAATAAAAGAAAGAACTAAGGTTAGGGTATTCGTTTTTATAGTTTTTTACTAACTTTTATTTTCTTTAGGATTTTCGGACTCTGAATGCAGGCTAGGGTTTTTTGTGCCTGTGTTTTTTTTGTTGTCTTTCTATGGCTGATCATGATCCAGAGGGTTTAGTGTCAGAACCTGATATATCTGATGATGAGTATGGATATCTCTTTTTCTATTTTTTTTCTTTCTGCAGTTAATTACATGTTGATTGTTTACATGCTTGCTTGTTCGTTGATTGTTACTGACATTTAAAGGGAGGAAAGCCGATACAAGGATACTGGATTGAACTAAGAAATGTTTGTTGATTCTTGTGTTCAATTTAGGACTCCTGGATCGACTTCTCTCCCAGATAGTGATAGTGATAGTGCACTTGAATTGTTGTTGGCACTAGTGCCAAGAGGGGAGAGAAACTCATCAAGGTCCCTCAGTAAAGAAGTTATTTGTTGCTTTTGTTTATTCATGGCTGAGTGATTCTTGATTAGCTTCTCTCCCTTTTTGGCAGTGGTGCTTGCTTGCTTGATTGATTGATTGATACTTGATACTTGAAAATGCACTTGACATGAACTGATACCGCACTAAATTTGAAATGAACTTATAATGCACTAGATTTGAAATGAACTGATACTGAACTTGATTGCACTTGACATGAACTGATAATGCACTAGATTTGAAATGAACTGATACTGCACTTTATTGCACTTGATATGAACTGATACTGCACTTGATATTAAATGAACTGATATTGCCCTTGATTGCACTTGATATGAATTGATACTGCACTTGATATTAAATGAACTGATACTGCACTTGATTGCACTTTATATGAATTGAACTGATAGTGCGGGGTTAGATCCAAGCTTCACCCCAGAGGAAATTCAACGGATTGAAGCTGATGCAGTTGCAACTCAAGATCCCGGCAAGGATTGTATGTTATAGGGGTAAGGGTTGTATGCTATAGAGATATTTCAAGATGAAGTATGGAGTACTAGATTGTCTTTGGCTCCTTAGTTCTCAAGCCATGATCTTTTATAATGACAGAGATTTTTTATTTTTTATTTTAGCCTTAAACTGAGATTGGTACCATCTGAGAGGTAGCTTGAGAACTATGTTGGACTTGAGATCAAAATAGAACTTTGAGATTTCAATCTTGTGTTTTGTACTCGTGTTATTGTGTTGCAATTTGCTTGACATGAACTTGAAGATGTATGATATGAATCTTGTGTTATGTGACTGTACTTGTGCTATATTTTTATGTATGATGTGTCATGTATGTCGTAATTGTACTTCAAATTTTGCTGTACTTGAGTCTGTTGGTAGCTTTGCTTCAAAATTTACATAAAATTTGCTACTGTTTGCATGAATTCAGCAGTTAAAAAATATCATTGTAACGTTTTTGAACGTTTGCCGTTTGTTAGAACGAAACTACAACAACACAAAATTTACTTCTGTTTGTTAAACAAAACAATCAATAATAGTTATTGCTGTATCGTTTTCTAAACGACACAGTTAACAATAATTTCTATTACCGTAATCGTTATGAACGTTTGACACTCCTACATCGAGATGTGTTTGGTTCAGATTTAAGTTGGAGATTCTCTTGGATTAGTTTACTTGCTGATATTATCGGGCTTGGATGCAAAACTAGATTTGGGTTTGGGTTGTGGTTAGCTAAGATAAATAAGGTACCGATCTTACACTAGTCCATAGTTATTTTTACAACCTTATAGTTTGTCAAAATTGTCAAAACACTCTTTTTATGTTTATAGTATAAACCATATCACATTTATAAAAGTTGAATTTTCAAAATAAATTAAAGATGTGCTATCATCTAATTACATAATGTTGTATTAAATAATTTATTTATATTTGTGATTTGCAAAACTATTTGAATTTTATCATTTTTTGTGTTTAAAAATGTTTGAAGGGACTTTTGAGCAAAAATAAAATGCGAATCGATAAATGATCAAGAAAGAACTCAAGAATAAGTTCAGAAGATCAAGATTAAGATGAAGAACCGTTTAGGTTAATTTGTGAAATTAGAATATTTTAAATTGGGATAAAGAAATAAAAAAAATAGCCTCTAAAAACTCGTGAAATCTGTTACATAATGCTATCTTAGTGTTGCAACGCCATTCCATAAAAACCAGTCCAAAAATGGGTAAGTATCAAATTGTCTGTGAAAACCGTTATAACGCTAGCTTTGTCGTTATAACGGTAAGTCCTTTCAAAACAAAATTATTAAGCCAAAAAATCTCGTGATATCCGTTATGTAACACCAAGTTGGCGTTATACCGCTAGATCCAAAATTCAAATCCCAGAATTGTCTTGTCCTGACTTGATGTAGCGTTATAACGATATATATTGAATAGACCTAGTGTTATAATTGAAGGTTGTGTGTTTTGAAAGTTATCTTTTTTATAACGAATTTATGAATTGTTTATGATTTTAAATGTTATTATACATTTATGTTCCTTGAGATTGATATGTTATATCTTTAGAAGCGTTCAAGAAGATGCTCATGGTCTTGAACCATAGAACTCTTTAGATGAAAACATATAATCCTAAATATGTTCACAATCGTGGTAATTAAAGGGAACATTATTTACCATGAAGGTTGTCATGTCAATTGAAAGTACATTGTAGTTCTATAAATGTTGATAAGTGATTATCATTCAATGACATGAGTATATAAAATGGTGATTCTTTATATACTGAACATGACCTAACTAGATGGAGCATTATATGGATTAGTTTTGTGTCATTAATGTTTCCAATGTGTCTTTGAATCTTATATATGAGACATGTAAGTTTTTCAAATGAGAAGTATATAATGTGATTACTATTAAAGTCCATTCAAATGATTGGAATAATATAGTAATTCGTTATGTACAACTTGTGCGGGAGAAATTTATATGTCAATATTATTATTGTCCCTCAATTATTTGAGTTATGATATTACTGGGCCCCTTGGTAAAGTGAAATTATATTGCATACAATATAACTGATGTAGTTATACTTATAATTCACTTGAGAGATCAAGAAAATAATATAATACAAAAATGACACGATCCTATTTTGCATATTATTTAAAATATCATGAGACAAGGATAGACACGAATTAAGTGGATCAAGCACGTAATGACTATGTCGTTTGAGAGACTATAATGTAGTGATAGAACCTCTTATAGTCCATAATATAAAGTATTTTATATTATATCCCAAGATGACGTAGATCCTCTGTAAGGTCACACCAACTGAACAGAAACAACAAGTATTTTACATTTTGAATGATGTATTTAATCTCATGATGTATGAGTTAAAATGCATGTGATAAAATGTTAAAGTAATATGTCATGTAAAATGACATGCTTAGATCATAAAATAAATTTATGAGAATATATGTGAATATTATTTTGTATAATGTTTGAGAGCATTATAAGAATAATAAATTAATTCATATTAGAATAATATAGTAATATTATTTACTCATAAATTAAATCCTTGCAAATATGATTAGGGAATAACAAGAGAGTAATCATAGCCATTTGTGTAAATAACAAGAAGGAGATTGGAGAATTGAAAAAGGAGATCGGAGTATTGAAGAAACAAAATGCACAACACATTGCATCGTCGGAGATGATACAATTTTCCATAGTTGTTGCTCTAGTTATTTTTGTAATTCTAATTGGTTTCAAGTAGTGAGGATCTTCATAGAAACATGTTTTGCAAGTAATTGTTGATCTAGCTACAATTTTTAGTTGAGCTTTTGCTTTGTTTTGGTTTAAGCTTATGAATTCAATTGAATTTCTTTATCACAGCAACCAACCAAGCTGAACATAGAGCTATGTCGATTTTGGAAAGAACGTTTATGTGATGTTGTTGAACTAATTCCAGGTTGTGAGAGATCAACACAACTCCAAATTTAAACAAAGGAAGCATCAGACACATTTGATGTAAACAAAGCAATAGTTCGAATAACACAACCCAGTTTGGAACAAATTTAAACCCAGTTCGAGTAAGACACATCAGACAATTCAAGAGAGATCAACATTTGGAACAAATTTAAACAAATTGAAAAAATAACTTTTTCTCTCTCTTCCCACAATGGGATGAATAGTAACCGTGAATAGTAACCCATTTTTCTCCTCTCTTGTGTGTAGAAAAAAAAACTCCATTGTTCTTCTTTCTCTTCTCTTGCAAGGTTTAGCCACCAAATGAAATAGCTTGTTCATTGAAGATTGAAGATCTAGGTGGTTGGATCTAAGCTCTAACATCTACATCCATCTATCTAATGATGATTTAGGTTGTTGTTTAGGTTCAAGGTGAACCAAGAGACAAGGGTGCTTCCATGGCCGAAGAAAGAAGACGACGGTTTCCAAGAGACCTAGAAGAGGAATCGATCCTCTCAACGAAGAGATTTGACAATCTCTTTAGGTATAATCTTTTATCCACTCTTGTGCAAGAAATAAATGTTTTATTTTCTGTTTTGTTGATGCACAAGAGGTGTTCGATGAAATGTCATAGTATAATCTTGCTTGCAATTGTTATATAAATAAGATCATTTGTGTATTGAGTTAAATAGAGGCACAAAAAATTTTAATTTTCGTCCTCTTGAACTTACACATGAAATCCCAACAATAATAATATGTTTTGAATAAAACTAGCGTTATAGGGGTTTAAATCATAATGTACTTTGAAAAATTAATTGTTTATTTTATCATGCTGAATGTGTTAGCTGCGGAGTTTATTGGGTGGATTTATTTTATGTTGACTTGACTTTTGCATGTCTAATTTAAATGTCTAGCACATTTTTAAATCATGACGACTTGGAATGAAGTCGCTTACGACTTAAATCTACCTTTTGGCAAGTTGTATAAATTACCTCGAAACAAATGAAGTAATAAGGGTAATTTTGATCTTTAAAAAAATTGTGATATAAAGTTAAATTAAGGTCAGAATTCAGAATTTGGTGGGGTTTATATAATTTCTGTAAATTATTGTCAGAACTTGCTCTGTTCATCACTCTACTAAAATTTATTTGGATTTTCTCTTTTATATAGACTATTTTCCACTTTTTAAAGGCTAATTTCCACCTCTTTAATGAACAAATAAAATAATTAAGGGTCCTTTCTTTTCAGATGCTTCATGTTTTATGTCCAAAACACGAGAATTAAGCTTTCAAATTGTTTTTAGTGATCATAAAAAAATGAACTCATAATATTTTTGAAATTATTCTGATTATCTATTACTTTTGAACTAGATCATTTACAAAAATACAAAATCAGCTTTTAAAAGAGCAAGCTCTGGAGAAACATTTTGCTATCTCTTCCCACTTCTCTCTCGCGATAGCCATTCTTAGGAGAAAAAACACCTTTAAAATACTTAAAACTCTAGGTGGAGAAGTCGGCGACGCCGCCTCCCTCCACCTCTCCTGTCTTTCGAGCTCCTCCCTCTTTCCCCTCTTCCCTCTACTACTTTCTCTCCTCTCTTTCCTCTAGAAATTCAAGCAAGCCGCACCTCACCTCAACTCACCGACTGCGTCTCGCCTCGCCGACAGCGACTGCACCTCACCGCCTCACCTTACCGACAACACCTCGCCTCACCGACAGCGCCCCATCCGGTCCAGATCTGAGCCCACTGCCTCTCCTCACCTCGCCGACAATGCCTCAACCCTCCGACACGCCTCATCGGGTCCCGATCTGGAGGCTACTACAGCCAACCCCGACGGGGTCCAGATCTGGAGCCCACCGCAGCACCTCACCCCACCACAGTGCATCTCCACTGCACCACCTCAGCGACACACGAGACCTGCCGACTTCGATCAGGTCCAGATCTGGAGCCTCAACCACCGCCTTCGCCTCATTGATGCACAACCACTGCAACTTCGACGCACGATTACCGCTCCTCCCACCGACCAGCGATGGACCCGACGACCACCCCGCAACCTCAACAATGGTCACTACTTGTATTTCAATTTTTGTTTTTGTTTTTGTTTTATCTTTATTTTGAATTTTTCTTTCTATCTTTTCTAATTTTCTTTTTCATCATTGTAAATATTTCATTAATTTTAATGAAAAAATTGGTTGTTTTGTGCCTCCCTTCAAAATAAAAAAAGCTCTGGATTCTCTAACTTCAAACTTTCAAGGCATATTTTATTTTTTTATCTCAAAAAATTTGGTCGCACATCACTAATTCGTTTACTAATTGAAAAATGCTTTCCTCGTTGCCCTTCTCTAAAATTGCCAAAAATCAAGTTTATTCAACCCAGATTTTTTTTTTATGTGCATGTCTCATCTCGTTAGAAATTTTATAATGATATTTCATAACAATAGTGCATGCACTCAGTAATAAACTTGTGCATGCACAAAAAGAATTGTTATAAATACATGCACAATTGTGACTGAATTGTGAATATACATTCAGTCACAAGTGTCTCTAAAACATGTGTTCAGATTATTTGAAAGTGCATGTACTTCGAAACACATGCATTCATAATTTTCGATTTGTTTAAGTACTCACAAAAAAACAATTTCATTACAAAAATTTCAAAACACTTGTGACTGAATGCGCCAAAAAAAATATTATAGTAT
>CAXKVX010002516.1:0-17968 GCA_964058865.1 Eleocharis quinqueflora
AGTAGGTTAAGATGCTTTGTGTTGTTTTCTTGATTGTTTACTGCTATAAATGAAGCTCAGGCATCAAGCACCTAAAGTGGTAATCTATGCTCCTTCATAATGTTTTAGTGAAAGTTACCACCCTTAAATTAAGTATTTGAAGAACAAACACTTCTCGTAGTAGGCTATGATGTTTTGTTGGGTTTTCTTGAAAAGTTACCACCCATAAATGAAGTACTCTGATCTGAAACACTCCTCGTTCTAGGGTAAGATGCTTTGTGGTGTTTTCCTGAATGGTTACCACCCATAAATGAAGTTCTCATATCAGAACTCTTCTCGAAGAAGGATAAGATGCATTGTGATGTTTTATTGAATGGTTACCACCCATAAATGGAGTACTCGGCTAAATCATTGTGTTTTAGTGAATGGTTACCACACTTAAATGAATTACTCGGAGTAGAAACTCTTCTCGTAGTTGGATAGATGTTGTGGAGTTTTCTTGAAAGGTTACCACCAATAAATGAAATACTCTGATCAGAAACACTTCTGGTAGTAGGATAAGATGCTTTGTGTTGTTTTCTTGAATGTCACCTCCAATAAACAAAGTACTAAGATCAGAAAATCTTCTCGTAGTACATTAAGATGCTTTGTGTTGTTTTCTTGATTGTTTGCTGCTATAAATGAAGAGCTCAGGCATGAAGCACCTAGAGTGGTAATCTATGCTCCTTCATGATGTTTTAGTAAAAGGTTACGACCCTTAATTTAAGTATTTGAAGAACAAACACTTCTCATAGTAGGCTATGATGCTTTGTGGGGTTTTCTTGAAACATTACCACCCAAAAATGAAGTACTCCGATCTAAATCACTTCTCGTAATAGTATAAGTTGCTTTGTGGTGTTTCTCGATTGGTTACCACCCATAAATGAAGTACTCTGATCATAAACACTTCTCGTAGAGGGATAAGATTCTTTGTGTTAACTTCTTGAATGTTTACCACCCATAAAATGAGTACTCAGCTTCATCATTGCGTTTTAGTGAATGGTTACCACATTTTAATGAAATACTCAAAGAAGAAACTCTTCTCTTAGTAGGATAGATGCTTTGTGGAGTTTTCTTGAAAGGTTAACACCCATAAATGAAGTTCTCACATCAGAACACTTCTCAAAGAAGGATAAGATATATTGTGGTGTTTTCTTGAATGGTTAGCACCCACAAATGATGTATTCAGATCAGAAACACTTCACGTGGTAGGATAAGATGCTTTGTGGTGTTTTCTTGAATGGTTACCTCCAATTAACAAAGTACTCAGATCAGAAACACTTCTCGTAGTAGGATAAGATGCTATGTGGTGTTTTCTTGATTGTTTACTACCATAAATGAAGTACTCAGGCATGAATCACCTAAAGTGATAATCTATGCTCCTTCATGATATTTTAGTGAAAGGTTACCACCCTTAAATGAAGTATTTGAAGAATAAACACTTCTCGTAGTAGGCTATGATGCTTTGTGGGGTTTTCATGAAACGATACCAACCACAAATGGAGTAATCTGATCTGAAACACTTCTCACAATATGATAAGATGCTTTGTGGTATTTTCTTGATTGGTTACCACCCATAAATGAAGTACTCTGATCATCAATACTACTCGTAGAAGGAAAAGATGCTTTGTTGTATCTTCTTGAATGGTCACCTTCCATAAATGAAGTGCCCATATCAGAAATACTTCTCGTAGAATGATAAGATGATTTGTGATGTTTTCTTGAATGGTTGCCAGCCATAAATGAAGTATTCGGACATGAAGCACTTAGAGTGGTATTCTATGCTTCTTGATTGTGTTTTAGGGAATGGTTATCACACTTAAAATAAGTACTTGGAGAAGAAAATTTTCTCGTAGTAGGATATGATGCTTTGTGGAGTTTTCTTGTAAGGTTACCACCCATTAATGAAGTAAACTGATCAGAAACACATCTGGAAGTAGGATAAGATGCTCTGTGGTGTTTTATTGAATTCTTACCTCCAATGATCGAAGTACTCTGATCATTAACATTTCTTGTAGAATGATAAGATGCTTTGTGGTGTTTTCTTGAATGGTTACCACACACTAATGAACTACTCAGATCATAAACACTTCACGTAGTAGGTTAAAATGATTTTTGGTGTTTTCTTGATTGTTTACCGCCCATAAATGGCGTACACAGCTTTATCATTGTGTTTTAGTGAATAGTTACCACACTTAAATGAAGTACTCGGAGAAGAAACTCTTCTCGTAGTAGGACAGATGATTTGTGGAGTTTTCTTGAAAGGTTACCACCCATACTGATCAGAAACACTTTTGGTAGTACGATAAGGTGCTTTGTGGTGTTTTCTTGAATATTACCTCCAATAAACAAAGTACTCATATCAGAACACTTCTCGAAGAAAGATAAGATGCATTATGGTGTTTTCTTTAATTGTTACCTCCCACTAATGAAGTACTCAGATCAGAAACACTTCCCGTAGTAGGATAAAATGATTTGTGGTGTTTTCTTGATTGTTTACCACCCATACATGGAGTACTCAGCTTAATCATTGTGTTTTACTAAATGGTAGCCACACTTAAATGAAGTACTCGGAGAATAAACTCTTCTCGTATTAGGATAGATGCTTTGTGGAGTTTTCTTGAAAGGTTACAACCAATAAATGAAATACTCTGATCAGAAACACTTCTGGTAGTAGGATAAGATGCTTTGTGGTGTTTTCTTGAATGTTACCTCAAATAAATAAAGTACTCAAATCAGAAAATATTCTCGTAGTAGGTTAAGATGCTTTGTGTTGTTTTCTTGATTGTTTACTGCTATAAATGAAGCTCAGGCATCAAGCACCTAAAGTGGTAATCTATGCTCCTTCATAATGTTTTAGTGAAAGTTACCACCCTTAAATTAAGTATTTGAAGAACAAACACTTCTCGTAGTAGGCTATGATGTTTTGTTGGGTTTTCTTGAAAAGTTACCACCCATAAATGAAGTACTCTGATCTGAAACACTCCTCGTTCTAGGGTAAGATGCTTTGTGGTGTTTTCCTGAATGGTTACCACCCATAAATGAAGTTCTCATATCAGAACTCTTCTCGAAGAAGGATAAGATGCATTGTGATGTTTTATTGAATGGTTACCACCCATAAATGGAGTACTCGGCTAAATCATTGTGTTTTAGTGAATGGTTACCACACTTAAATGAATTACTCGGAGTAGAAACTCTTCTCGTAGTTGGATAGATGTTGTGGAGTTTTCTTGAAAGGTTACCACCAATAAATGAAATACTCTGATCAGAAACACTTCTGGTAGTAGGATAAGATGCTTTGTGTTGTTTTCTTGAATGTCACCTCCAATAAACAAAGTACTAAGATCAGAAAATCTTCTCGTAGTACATTAAGATGCTTTGTGTTGTTTTCTTGATTGTTTGCTGCTATAAATGAAGAGCTCAGGCATGAAGCACCTAGAGTGGTAATCTATGCTCCTTCATGATGTTTTAGTAAAAGGTTACGACCCTTAATTTAAGTATTTGAAGAACAAACACTTCTCATAGTAGGCTATGATGCTTTGTGGGGTTTTCTTGAAACATTACCACCCAAAAATGAAGTACTCCGATCTAAATCACTTCTCGTAATAGTATAAGTTGCTTTGTGGTGTTTCTCGATTGGTTACCACCCATAAATGAAGTACTCTGATCATAAACACTTCTCGTAGAGGGATAAGATTCTTTGTGTTAACTTCTTGAATGTTTACCACCCATAAAATGAGTACTCAGCTTCATCATTGCGTTTTAGTGAATGGTTACCACATTTTAATGAAATACTCAAAGAAGAAACTCTTCTCTTAGTAGGATAGATGCTTTGTGGAGTTTTCTTGAAAGGTTAACACCCATAAATGAAGTTCTCACATCAGAACACTTCTCAAAGAAGGATAAGATATATTGTGGTGTTTTCTTGAATGGTTAGCACCCACAAATGATGTATTCAGATCAGAAACACTTCACGTGGTAGGATAAGATGCTTTGTGGTGTTTTCTTGAATGGTTACCTCCAATTAACAAAGTACTCAGATCAGAAACACTTCTCGTAGTAGGATAAGATGCTATGTGGTGTTTTCTTGATTGTTTACTACCATAAATGAAGTACTCAGGCATGAATCACCTAAAGTGATAATCTATGCTCCTTCATGATATTTTAGTGAAAGGTTACCACCCTTAAATGAAGTATTTGAAGAATAAACACTTCTCGTAGTAGGCTATGATGCTTTGTGGGGTTTTCATGAAACGATACCAACCACAAATGGAGTAATCTGATCTGAAACACTTCTCACAATATGATAAGATGCTTTGTGGTATTTTCTTGATTGGTTACCACCCATAAATGAAGTACTCTGATCATCAATACTACTCGTAGAAGGAAAAGATGCTTTGTTGTATCTTCTTGAATGGTCACCTTCCATAAATGAAGTGCCCATATCAGAAATACTTCTCGTAGAATGATAAGATGATTTGTGATGTTTTCTTGAATGGTTGCCAGCCATAAATGAAGTATTCGGACATGAAGCACTTAGAGTGGTATTCTATGCTTCTTGATTGTGTTTTAGGGAATGGTTATCACACTTAAAATAAGTACTTGGAGAAGAAAATTTTCTCGTAGTAGGATATGATGCTTTGTGGAGTTTTCTTGTAAGGTTACCACCCATTAATGAAGTAAACTGATCAGAAACACATCTGGAAGTAGGATAAGATGCTCTGTGGTGTTTTATTGAATTCTTACCTCCAATGATCGAAGTACTCTGATCATTAACATTTCTTGTAGAATGATAAGATGCTTTGTGGTGTTTTCTTGAATGGTTACCACACACTAATGAACTACTCAGATCATAAACACTTCACGTAGTAGGTTAAAATGATTTTTGGTGTTTTCTTGATTGTTTACCGCCCATAAATGGCGTACACAGCTTTATCATTGTGTTTTAGTGAATAGTTACCACACTTAAATGAAGTACTCGGAGAAGAAACTCTTCTCGTAGTAGGACAGATGATTTGTGGAGTTTTCTTGAAAGGTTACCACCCATACTGATCAGAAACACTTTTGGTAGTACGATAAGGTGCTTTGTGGTGTTTTCTTGAATATTACCTCCAATAAACAAAGTACTCATATCAGAACACTTCTCGAAGAAAGATAAGATGCATTATGGTGTTTTCTTTAATTGTTACCTCCCACTAATGAAGTACTCAGATCAGAAACACTTCCCGTAGTAGGATAAAATGATTTGTGGTGTTTTCTTGATTGTTTACCACCCATACATGGAGTACTCAGCTTAATCATTGTGTTTTACTAAATGGTAGCCACACTTAAATGAAGTACTCGGAGAATAAACTCTTCTCGTATTAGGATAGATGCTTTGTGGAGTTTTCTTGAAAGGTTACAACCAATAAATGAAATACTCTGATCAGAAACACTTCTGGTAGTAGGATAAGATGCTTTGTGGTGTTTTCTTGAATGTTACCTCAAATAAATAAAGTACTCAAATCAGAAAATATTCTCGTAGTAGGTTAAGATGCTTTGTGTTGTTTTCTTGATTGTTTACTGCTATAAATGAAGCTCAGGCATCAAGCACCTAAAGTGGTAATCTATGCTCCTTCATAATGTTTTAGTGAAAGTTACCACCCTTAAATTAAGTATTTGAAGAACAAACACTTCTCGTAGTAGGCTATGATGTTTTGTTGGGTTTTCTTGAAAAGTTACCACCCATAAATGAAGTACTCTGATCTGAAACACTCCTCGTTCTAGGGTAAGATGCTTTGTGGTGTTTTCCTGAATGGTTACCACCCATAAATGAAGTTCTCATATCAGAACTCTTCTCGAAGAAGGATAAGATGCATTGTGATGTTTTATTGAATGGTTACCACCCATAAATGGAGTACTCGGCTAAATCATTGTGTTTTAGTGAATGGTTACCACACTTAAATGAATTACTCGGAGTAGAAACTCTTCTCGTAGTTGGATAGATGTTGTGGAGTTTTCTTGAAAGGTTACCACCAATAAATGAAATACTCTGATCAGAAACACTTCTGGTAGTAGGATAAGATGCTTTGTGTTGTTTTCTTGAATGTCACCTCCAATAAACAAAGTACTAAGATCAGAAAATCTTCTCGTAGTACATTAAGATGCTTTGTGTTGTTTTCTTGATTGTTTGCTGCTATAAATGAAGAGCTCAGGCATGAAGCACCTAGAGTGGTAATCTATGCTCCTTCATGATGTTTTAGTAAAAGGTTACGACCCTTAATTTAAGTATTTGAAGAACAAACACTTCTCATAGTAGGCTATGATGCTTTGTGGGGTTTTCTTGAAACATTACCACCCAAAAATGAAGTACTCCGATCTAAATCACTTCTCGTAATAGTATAAGTTGCTTTGTGGTGTTTCTCGATTGGTTACCACCCATAAATGAAGTACTCTGATCATAAACACTTCTCGTAGAGGGATAAGATTCTTTGTGTTAACTTCTTGAATGTTTACCACCCATAAAATGAGTACTCAGCTTCATCATTGCGTTTTAGTGAATGGTTACCACATTTTAATGAAATACTCAAAGAAGAAACTCTTCTCTTAGTAGGATAGATGCTTTGTGGAGTTTTCTTGAAAGGTTAACACCCATAAATGAAGTTCTCACATCAGAACACTTCTCAAAGAAGGATAAGATATATTGTGGTGTTTTCTTGAATGGTTAGCACCCACAAATGATGTATTCAGATCAGAAACACTTCACGTGGTAGGATAAGATGCTTTGTGGTGTTTTCTTGAATGGTTACCTCCAATTAACAAAGTACTCAGATCAGAAACACTTCTCGTAGTAGGATAAGATGCTATGTGGTGTTTTCTTGATTGTTTACTACCATAAATGAAGTACTCAGGCATGAATCACCTAAAGTGATAATCTATGCTCCTTCATGATATTTTAGTGAAAGGTTACCACCCTTAAATGAAGTATTTGAAGAACAAACACTTCTCGTAGTAGGCTATGATGCTTTGTGGGGTTTTCTTGAAACGATACCAACCACAAATGGAGTAATCTGATCTGAAATACTTCTCACAATATGATAAGATGCTTTGTGGTATTTTCTTGAATGGTTACCACCCATAAATGAAGTACTCTGATCATAAATACTACTCGTAGAAGGAAAAGATGCTTTGTTGTATCTTCTTGAATGGTCATCTTCCATAAATGAAGTGCCCATATCTTCTTGAATGGTATTTTTTTATTCCTGAATTTTTTTTCTTGAATGGTTAGCACCCACAAATTCGTGCCCGACCCGTGGATCCGTGCAGAAATTCAAAAAAATGCAAAAAAACTCAAAAATAATTCAGAAAAATTCAGAAAAATTCGAAAAAAATATATATATTAAAATAATGTGCAGAATTTTTTTAATTCGAAAAAATGGATGGATTCGAACCCGACCCGACCCGCCCGGATTTATCACGAGTCGGATTGGGGGTTTTGGGTTCGGACCCGTGGAAACTCCGTTGGACCCGTGGACTCGTCATTCCCGTGGACTTATCGTACCCGTGGACTCGTCGTACCCGTGGATCCGTGGATCCGAATGGGTCGAATCCACGGATATCCAACCCGCCCGTTTTTAATTCTCTAAGTAGTGTAAATTAATTAGACACAAGACCAAAACTAATATGATTATTCCAAAACTCACAAGACCAAATAAGTCGTGTAAATTAATTAGACATGCACAAACTTAAATTATTTGATAAAAAGAACAAATGAAAGGCTAGTCCATGCTAGAAAATTAAGATAACATTGAACTTGATAAATCGAAGAAGTCTTAAATAAATTGTACTTCAGCCAAATAAATCGAAGTAGGAGTTTGAGTACGTAATGCTTCTCCTCCCAGAAAAAGCTGAGACGCCAAAAGAATAATATGTTTCATGCATAATACATCAAATTGTCAACAACACGCAAAAGTTTATCAATATCAACATATTTAGTGCATAGGGTAGCAATTAAAGGAAGAAATAATAAAAAATATATGAATTACTGGTACCACAAACCAGATCTTCTACCGTGCTGCGTGGTAAATCTCAGCCTTTGATTTGCATTGAGATTCGTGCAAGTTAAACTTTACAATATCAGACCCCTGAATCAAATCTAAGTCGTCCGTAGCTTACAACGCATGAAATCATGAACGTCCGTTGGTGCTACGCGACAGAGAATCCGTTTGTGATTCAGTTCCTTGTCAAAATAGAAATTGGGAAATGCGAAAGTAATTGACACTAATGACAATAAATTAATGTTGTTTTAAATTGTTGGCTATTATGTGTGGAAGATGCTGCAAAAGAGGTTTATTGAAAAGAGCAAAATTACCGAATAAAAAGGCACTGAGAAAAAGTCTAGATGATTTTGATAATATTTGAAAGCAAAAATCACTCATTTATTCTTAAAAAAAACCATTGCAGAATAAGAAGAACAAAAATGCATGTCTACCCAAATACCAATAAAAAGGTTAAAAAAAACCACCCAATCTTATTATTGGTGCTATTAACTAACATTTTGTTGCATTGAATGTTCCAAGTAGAAGCAGCCTTACCTAAGGATAAGGATAATGATGGTGTGCCTTCAAAATTAATGTACATCTTATTGTAATCACACCACGAAGATTAATGAAATTTACATATTTGTTTTGTACATTCATTAAATAAGAGCATATTTGATACACATAAAGATATATAATTAGAAAAGATTAAATGAGATTAAGAGAAAAAGAAATCCTTAATAGAGGGGGTCTACACAGCTAGATTCACTCTAGGGATGGGCAAAAGTTCGAAACTCGTAACTCGCTCGAATATTAGCTCATCAAAACTTGTTCGTATTTCAGCTCGAGTTATTTTTTGTTCGAGTTTGAGTCAGTACCAACTCGCTCATAATGTCCAGCCTAAGTCTGATGTATGCTCAAAGCTTGAAAATCATATCATTTTATCAGTCTCTCTTCTTCTCCTCCCCTCTATCTCATTCCTCAATCCTGAATTTCAGAATTCTAATCGTCTCAAACTATGAATACGAGTTATGATATGAGTTCCGAGTTGGCTCGAGTTAATCGTGAGTTGAATACGAGTTCACAAATTAACCTGGATTAGATTTGATATTCGAGTCAACTCGACTCAAGGAATTTGTGATCTGAGTTTGAGTTGCTATCAACTCGTTCCAACTTGCCCGAATAACAGCCCTAATTCATTCTACCAAATACATTTTGCGTTGTGCATTGGTTTTGTTCCTTGTAATGTCATCTTATACGGTTAGGGCTGTTAATGAACATGGCAGTTCATGGACAAAATATGTTGAACACTATTGAACATTTATGAAATGAACTATTTCTTGGTCGAAGTTCAATTCAAGTTCAAGTGCTAAAATTGAACTGGAAAAATTGTGGATTAATTGCGGGCTCAATGTGAGTCGTGATGAAATAGCTTTCATTTAAAAGGAATGTGCACTGTGGTGTCCAAAACCAGGCTAGCATGATTAGCTTATGAACAAATAGTCGATATTATTCGGTTGTAAGATTACCTGGACTGAATATTAGTAGATAATTATGAATTTTATTTTATCACGAACTTCAATTCCTCATCAACGAGCTGAACTGAACATGAACTAAAATACATACATTAACAATCCTAGATACAGTCATTTAGGCTTTTAATAACGGGGCGGGTCGGGTACCCGTGGATCCGACCCGTCCGGATCCACGGATCCACGGGTACGGCGGGTCCACGGGTACGACGGGGCGGGTATGCACAAGTCCGAACCCAAAACCCCCAACAATACACGTGATAAACCCGGGCGGGTCAGGTCGGATCCGTCCAACTTTTTGAATTTTTTTCAAATTTTTTAATTTAAAACTGCACATTGTTTTAATATGTATATGTATATATATATTCGAATTTTTCTGATTTTTTTTTGAATTTTTTTTAATTTTTTTTAATTTTTGCACGGATCTACGGGTTGGATCCACGGGTCGGGTCGGGCACGGGCGGGTCTTGGGACGAGTCGGGCATGGGTTTTTAGACGGATTTGGAGGATTTGGGATCAACCCGCCCGGATTTTTTTTAAACCCTACAGTCACTCAAATGATTTTTTGACTTCTGCTATATACCTTTTTTATCTCATATAATCTGATTTCTCACTAATATGGTGACTTAAATGATTAAGATTTTTTTCCGTATGTCATTTCCATCTATAATTCTTCTTCTGACGTGATGTACTGGATGTCACAAAAGAGAAGGAAAAATATATCTATCAGAATTTACAATAGGTTTCGATCAAAAAAAAAAAGAATTTACAATAGGTAAACACAAACCTCCATGAGGAAATCGTTTACTTCAACTAAACATGGGACGTACAAAAAATAAAATTCTACATAACCTTTTTTTTAGAAATAATTAATAAGTTCTATCAGATTAGTTGAACCTGAAGGTTTATATTTCAGGCCCCCATATTCTGATATTCATCACCTAAAGGTACATAAACATTCAATTAATTCTTATAAAAATGTGTTACTTTGACGAGTTGCATTAATAATTATCATTTAATTTGTAAATACTGTAATAATTTTTTTATTAATGACAAGTTCTAAATAGGTCAAGCTTACTTTACTCAACGAAAAAAATAATTATCATTTAAATTTCTTTTTGTAAATATGCAGCGAAAATAAATAGGCGATGCTTAAGAATATATATAAGATACCAAATTTAATCTAAAATATGCAAATCAACGGTCCATAATAAAGATGTGCCACAATTGTTTTGCCGAAATTTTTTTTATTAACCAAAATAAAATAAAAAAACACAAAACTGACAAAATTCGGACCAAAATCACCAAAGTAGTCATTCCGGAATCACAGACTCCGGCGTAACTCCGGAATCACAGCATCCGGAGTAACTCCGGAATCACTGATTCCGGAGTTTGATTTATACGAATTCGTTCGAATGAATTTGCATCCTTTGAATTGTTTAATAATAAAATATTAATATTTTAATTGATGAGTTGGTTTGTATTTAGGTAAGTTTTTGTAACGAATTCGACTGCATTTATCGAGATTATAAATAACTTTTTTTAACGTCGCAAAGCATCGAGCTGTAGATATCCGAGTCTACTTCCACCACGTTGAGTCCGATTTGCGATCGGAGAAACGTGCATCTCAAATTTAGCTCCATCTTGAACTTTATCTTAATTAGTCTTTTTTAGCATGAGTTTGCGTCGGATTCAATTTTGAATTGCTCATTTCTCCGATCGCAAAACAGACTCGACGCAATGGAAGTAGACTCGAATATCTACAGGTTAATGGTTTGCGACGATAAAAAAATGCTAATTATGATGCCGACGAGCTTAGCTGAAGTTGTTACAAAAAATATTAAGTATGATTAGCATTTTTTTTTCTACAAACTTCGACTACTCTCTCCGGGATCATAATTAATTTTTTTTATGATCGCAAGCCATCGAATTGTAGATATTCGAGTCTACTTCCACCACGTTGAGTCTGATTTGCGATCGGAGAAACGCGCATCTAAAATTTGGCTCCACTATCAACTTATATCTTAATTTGTAACTTTTTATCATGTGTTTGTGTCAGAATCAATTTTGAATCGCTCGTTTCTCCGATCGCAAATCAGACTTGACGCGGTGTTAATAGACTCAGATATTTACAGCTTGATTATTTGAGACGATAAAAAAAAACTAATTACAGTCTCGACGAGCGCAGTCAAAGTCGTTACAAAACTTACCTAAATAGAATCCAAGAGTTGTATTAAATTTTTAATATTTTAATATAAAAAGTTGGCAAATTCTGCTATGGATCAGATTAAATAAGAACCGTCCATTTGTTATATATCAGACGGTTTAGATAGACCCTGTAAATTCCGAATTCGTTGTTAAACTTAACAGAGTATTTCAACGGAAGGGCAAAATAGTCCTTTCATCCGAATCGTCTTCTTTCTTACCTCTTTAATTTCTTCACTTAGAAATTTCTCCACCGCCCCTCTTTGCCTCCTTCTGTCGTCTTCTCACCATTTTCAGCGGTTGCGCCTGGCCCCTTTCCCTTGTTGAAAATGTGAATCAAGAAAACCGCTGCTCCTTCGCAACTCCCGCTCTACACATTCAGAGAAAAACCATCGATTCTTATGCGCCTCCCGCTCTAGACTTTTCTCTAGTACCAGTCTCAATATTGCTCACGACTTCAGTGGCCCTTTGTAGAAACTTTCTCAGCTCCTTGTCTTAACTCTACGAAACCCTTCGCACCTCCCTCTCTTACCCAATTTTGGTACCGAGAGACGCGGAGCGTCTTTCTACACTACGATGACGACCTGTAAATGGTGTTGCCTAAAATGTTTGGATGAGATGCTCACTTCCTAGTGGATCTCAATGCAGACCGTACTACTTACCTCTCTTCTTTAAATCGCTACCAAATTGTCCAAGTTGGAACGTTCTGATGAAGATAAAGAACATACTCGAGTTGAAAGATAAGTGGTTATGCCGAGATGATAGTTTCAAGTACCATCAAGTAGGCAAATATGGCACCACGCCTGATGTTTCAACATATCTTGTACAAACCCCCAAAGTCAGCGAGGTCTCTTTCAACACTCTTCCTCTCAATGTAAGATTTTGATACTTAGTATTCACTAAAGTTGATGCTTATCAGTAGATGGTTTTGTTGGTGTTTATTTTTTAAGATGTGTTATTTGTATATTAACAAAATTTAATTAATACTGGAAGTGGTTCAAATTGCCTAATTTTGGTAAAATTTAGATCAACAAAGGAACTGGCCACATGTCAGATCAGTTTTGTTAGCAACCATGTGCCATATGATGAAGTATTACCTATAATGTTTTTGCTAATATCAGTTCAGTTTTCTATAACATTTCCTATTGATCGGACTATTGCATGATGCCAAGAAGTCAGGGGCAATTGTCGTTAGTGGCCTTGAGATGTTAATCAGACAAGTCATTAGTCAATTTGAACTATTTACTAGTCTAACTGGTAATATTTTTTACTACCTTTCCATTTCAAAAAGGAGAGACTGCAATTTACCTGTTAGACCTAAAATCACTTGGAGAGGCTGCAAGGTCATCATATTAATTAGAGTTTAGTATTTGACTCACCAAGGTTGTTTGTTGCATTTACCTGTTAGACCTAAAATCACTTGGAGAGGCAAGCACGAGTCGGTCTGCTATTAGTTCTGGCCTTATTTATCATGGGATACCTCAGGTTCTTTCCTTACGTCAATAGTTGTGTAGTTTATGCTTAACTCCGAATTCCTCACAATCTCATAACATGTAAGCGTGCTACAAAATAAGAACAATATTATGTTTTTTCTGGCATACATAAGATAAATCTTTCAGACTGCGACTTTAAGTCCATATTGCTTTATCATTGGATCGAAGAAATATATCTTCTCCTAAGTTTCATATCTCTCAGCAAGTGCATGGATTCTTATGTTTTTTTCATTGTTGTGCTCGTCTTTTTCATCACCTACTCTTTCCTTTACGAGTTTTAGGTACCTCACTGAAACAAATAAGGGAAAATTTTTAAGAGTTCCCTTTAGCATATACGATGGAGTGAGGGTAGAGGTAAACTTTCCTTTGTGCTAATGAGCCCAAAATGATTTTTTCTAATTTGACGTCTGATATAAATAGTTTTTTAATGTTTTGGAAGGGAGCCAAGGAAAGTTTTCTTTGAGTGGTTAACAAAACCTTTTATTTGATGTTAAATGTAGGGATCAAGCATTGGGTTATACTTCATAAACCGGCCAGAATGGGTCATAGTGGATCATGCATGCTCTGCTTATTCTTATATATTCGTCCCACTTTACGATACTCTTGGTACAATATTTTTTTTTACAAATTGAAAAAAGATCTTTTGATTTTTTTTCTATGTTATCGTGTTAATAGTTTTGCTTTCATTTTCAGGCCCTGATGCTGTTGAATTTATTGTGAATCATGCTTTTGTGAGAGTTATATTTTGTGTGCCACAAACTTTAAGCATTGCAAGTGTCACAAATATAGTTTTGTTTTCTAGTAGTAAATGTTATGTTCTTATTTTAGTTTTTGCACTCTTCATGTTTATGTGTTTGCAGTTGCTGAGCTTTGCATCAAAACTTCCATCAGTTCGTCTTATTGTGGTACTTGTAGATTCTGATCATAGATTTTAGTTTCTGTTTCATGTATATCCATGTCTTTTTTGGAATGTATTTTTTTTTATTCCATCAATTGAAACAGGTTGTTGGTGCTGTTAATGAAAATATGCCTCCTCTTCAATCAACTAATGGGATAGAAGTTATTGCTTTTTCTAAATTACAAAGTTAGGTTAGTTCATCTCGCAACAACTAATGTTCTTTTTTTTATTTTCTTTTGTTTCTGACCAAGGATCGAAACAGTTTTTAGGTCTAGTACCAGGAGTTCTTTTGGTATAGGATCAACACTAAGCTGATTGCTAATTTAATGTTTCTTTGTCAAATTATAGGGGCAAAAGACCTTGCAGCCATTTAGACCTCCTAAACCTGAAGACAATGCCACCATTTGCTACACAAGTGGAACAACTGGTACACCAAAGGTAATCATAATATAATTGTCTCTAGCAGCAATATTCATGGACACTTGTTAATGCCTGGTTGAATATACAAGCATACTGATATACGCTGACCTGAGGCCGGTGCCTTGTACAGATCTCATTAAAATACCCTAGAGGAAAGAAGATAGGAAGAAACAAGGAATCATAATTGAATAAATTAGGCATCCAAAGTATTTCAATCTGAAATAGGTCCTGGCCTACCTGAAAGGCAAATTTTTTACGGGTACATACACCATATTTTTGTGTTTCTTTTTAACATTATGAATGGATTTTTTTCTTATGTACTTTTTAAACCGTCTCACAATTTTAAGAAATTTGAAGTCATAAGGAGACCAGTATTACAACAGGCCTTTAGAATAAACAAAACTACTGGCATCTGTGACCCGTAAGTACAACCCATCCATCTTTTTTTTCATTAGTTACTTGTTCCAACTGTTGCTGTTGTTGTTGTTTTTTTTTTTTAAAGTAGTAGACTTATGAGTTATGCCTACTAAATTTCATAAACCAATAAAAAGAGTACAGATAGAATCATAGAAGCATATATACAAACAAAGCAGCAAAAAAAATGTGAAAAGAATGATCGTTATGCTTGTACTTGTTCCAATTGTTAAGCATGAATCCAACACTTAATTCTCGTGCTTTTGTTTTGTTTTTCATCTTGTAGTTCTTAGGATGATCGATGACATGAAATATAGATGTAGAATTTGTCTAATACCGGAATACCAGTCGTGTAGAATTTGAATTTAATTGTATTAGTTTTGTGCTTATACATGTTCTTTCAGTAAAAAGATAGATGAATATATTTGCACATGTTCTATAACTCTTTGAAAGTTGGCGCTTTTGCATATGACCAGCATGCCATGTATGGTCTCACAGATGAGTTGGCACTCACAGCCATGATCAGAACCAAATAGGATGTTGCCAACTGCTTGGACGTCTTTCTCCATATCGTGTTCTATGTGCCCCATATTTTTTGTTCTGGTGGGCCTGCTTGGCAGCGGCTCAGCCTGGTAGGGATCTGCATCTGCCAAACATTCTGATTAGGTCAGGTGACTTAATTATTCTTCTTATTAATTTTAACTCTTTTGGTGAAAACCTTATATATACCCAGAAAAATGTTAAAATTTTATGAGTTCCCATGCAAGCACTATATACTCAAGGTATCCTGACAGAACACGATAAGAATTCAATCTATCATGTCTTTTACAAATCAGAACCAGTAATGCCAGAAATGCTGCTGGTCCAAGTCCAAGGTCATTTGATTTCTAAACCCCCAATTGAAATAACATACAAGCCCAATATTTAATGTGATTGGCAAGTTTGGATGTGCTTATGAAACAATTTACTTGTGATTGGGCAGAAGGTTGAGTGTCCAGTTTGATCCATGGACTTGTGGTTTGGTTGCAGCCTAATCCAGCACCTTGTCAAGGAGTGCTAACCAATGTTTTGGCTTTAATAGCCAATTTTGGATTGACTAGCTGTAAAGAGTTTAATATTTGGCAATTTTCTTCAACTGTTGTGGCCTCATTTCAATCTGTTTTGTTATGCCCATATTAGGCAGATATGAACTTTAACCTCATAACAAAAGACTTAATGAGATCATGCATAAACTAACTGTTCTCTGAACAAATTAGCATTTATCTGAAAGCATTATATATTCAGTTAAATAAAAGTGGAAAGCAAAAACTAATTTCTAATAAAATACAACATTAAGTAGTAAAAGAATTACTCCCAATGACTTGCTATTGAAACCATCCCAAGTTTCAATGAAGTTCATGGCATAAAGGCCACATGAGTGGCCATCGACTTGCTGCGGAGTCTCGATCACAATCACGGGTCATTCGATGACATCTTACTTGTATTTCCATCGAAGTTCTAGATTGTAGACGAGCGCAACCGAGACAACAAATTGAATGCATATGCACCAAGCGTCACACGTTTGTCGTCATTCGTCATGCACCATGCACCATGCACCATGAACCATGAACCATGAACCATGAACCATGCGCCATGCACCATGCGTCATGTACCATGCACCATGCACTATGAACCATGCGTCATGCACGATGCACCATGAACCATGCGTCATGCTTCATGCACCATGCACCATGCACCATGCGTCATGCACCATGCTCCTTGCACCATGCACCATTTTAAAGTGTACTAGTTATTTTAATATGACGCTTGGCTAAAATGTGTTCCTACTTTAAAGTGTACAAGTTATTTTAATATGATGTCCGTCGTCATACGTCATGCGTCATGCATGCACCAAGCACCATGCACCATGGGTCATGCGTCATGCGTCACACTCCTTGGACCATGTGCCATTTTAAAGTGTACTAGTTATTTTAACTAGGAAACGCAGCGCGGCTATGCCGCGTCTGTAAAGATATCTTATGGTTTGATAAAAGAAATGTATTATTATCTTAAAAACATACATGTATCAAATAAATTTATTGAAATTGTTAATGTGTAAATATATACGTTCCCTATTTTAGAAGTATGTGAAGAACATGATTTGTAAAAATAAGATGCTAATCTTATTGTGATCTCTTATGTTGTATTATATAAAATGAGAAGTGTATTTGAATGATGTTATCATCATATAAATATAAAGAGTCAAAATATAAGTTAAAAGAAATATAAGTTTTTTTTATAGTCTCAGAAATAAAATAATATGAAAAGCATAAGAAACAAAATACTTTTGGTAGTCAGTGAAATTAACTACACAATAGATATTCTCTATTTCCCTATGATAAGAAATTATTTGATACTTAAAATTCAATATGCATGAAAACAACAATTTATGAAAAATGTCACCATTCTTGTGGTTACCGCTAGTGTGTCAGCGCCCAAGAAAATTCACTGGCACCCATCAAAGATAGTTTGCAAATTTATTGTTCTTCTTTCATATTCTGCTACAAGCAAATAAAGTTTAGTAGTAAATTACCTTCAAAAAAAAGTTTAGTAGTAAAGAAAGGTCTTGAGATAATACAATGTATTCAGAGAAATAAAAAAGAGAAGAAACAACGAAGAATAGCTTATGTCAACATCGGATATTATACTACATAAAATCTAATCTACATCCACCTATGACTGATACTCTCACAATAGAGCCTCACATTTGACTGAACTCTCTCACCCAAGAAAAGAATGTTGTCTGTGGCAAAGTAAACAATTTTTGAAAGATAGGAATGACAGAAGAAAGGCAGAGATAAAGGAAAAAAGATTGGGTCTGATTTAGTACCATTCTTATCAATGGTAAATAATAAACAATGCATTTAAAGATTGGATTTGATTCAGACGGGAAAGATTCGTCTGTAATGGAAGGTATTTTTCGTTTGAAGA
>CAXKVX010002517.1:0-14979 GCA_964058865.1 Eleocharis quinqueflora
TTTCCAATTTTGTTATGCATTTTAGTAGGCTTTAAGCCAGAATAGCCTACAACAACGAAATTCTTATTCATTAATTCTTGACATCAATTATTTGCATGCCATATGCCATTCAAGCCACAATAGGTTTTAATGTTAAGGAGAGGTGAAGGTCATGATATTTAAATTTACTTTTTTTTATTTCCTATACATTATGCATTGCTTGAGGAGCAAACTTTTTTTTCATTGCCATATCTCACGTAACTTCTTTTTTTTTAGAGAACCCAACTTCTAGATCAAATTTTCTTTTATTTTCCATATCTCATGTAATCCTTCAGATTTCAGAAGCGTATGAACTGAATAGTATTACACTATTACAGATTACAGAACATGTATTTACATAACTTCCGAGAAGTTAATAAATTCTAGTACCATCCCGCTTTCCCGGTTCCAAATAGCACCACAAGTGAAATTAATCAACAACTTATATCATTGAATTTCAATTATCGAAACCTTATATATCCAATTGAACTTAAATCAAAGAACAGAAAAGAGTAAGATCACAAAGAGCAACTCATTAAAAATCCACGATAGAGAAAAAAAAGAAGAAGAATAACTTACCTCGAGTAGAAGCAACCTCTTTCCCAAAGCAACAAGCGACAAATATGAATTGCGAACAGTACTAACGAAGGATCAATCCGTAAAGAAGGATCAATCCACCATCGTTTCACGAGGCTAATCCGTGTACGGACACGAGTCAAAGAGGTACGGCCGTGTCCGCAGTGGTGTCAAACGGCAGCGGAACAGATGTGTTCCGTTTTCGTTCCGTTTCGTCGACGAAACAAACAAAACTCTTTCATTTCCGTTCCGTTCCGTTTCGCACGGAACAGTCATTTCCGCGAAAAATACACTAAAACGGAACGGATTTTTCTTCCGTTTAACGTTTCGTTTTTGAAACGTAAGAGAAAAACTGTTCCGTTTCCGTTCCGTTTCGGACGGAACGGAACGGAAACGTTCGAAACGGCATGGTATTGACACCCCTACGTGTCCGTGCTGATTTTAGGAACTTTTTCATAAAAGGTCAAAGAAGCACTCTTTTTACAGATAGAGCCAACTGTCCTCTAAAAATATCAGGCCAAGAATGCAACTAATACTTGCACCTCTAAGCTTTTTCAGGGTTTAAATTTGACTGGGGCTATGTAAGGTTATTGATTAATTTCACAAATTGATCACAATCCATCATAATGCAGCTACTGCAATGGTACTGTACAGTAAGGTACTGGTACTGAAGTGAATTTAGTGTGTCACATAACAGTACTTACAATTATGTCTAGTTTCTATTTGTGTAGGAATTCATCTTTCAAAAAAAATTGTGTAGGAATTCATAATCACATCAAGCCTTTTTTTTTTGAGGTTGTATATTTCAAATGTAATCATAAAAACATCATACTTTTATCTGTACGTCAACTCTTTACACGAAAAGTATCACAGCCGCTCATTACAAAAAGAAAACAATTGAACAAAAAGAGAAAGAAACCATATGAAGAGGAACGTGTATCCTCTACACTGGAAACAAATATTGAAACTCGTCATTATTTGGCACGACTTCCACAAATCCATTAGTCTTCATACCACTTTGCAGTTTCAAGCATTCCACCATAGCTTTCCTCAAAGGCCAAGATGTGGGAAGCTGGTTGAGTATCCATTGCAATAACGATTCCAAATCTTTCTCAAATTTATGCATGAAATTTGAATGTATGAGGCTTGGTATCAAAAGCCTCTTTGTATATGTCACAGCTAATGCAGCTTGTAAGTAATCCAATTTGGATTTTTCCAAATCAGCAGAGATACGGTCAGGAGTATATATCCTCAACTGCATGTAATGAAGTTAACTCATTCATAAGAAAATTGCATAAGAGTGAATATTTGTGAGTCAGCCACTTAAATATGTGTTGAGCTCACTGTTGAATGTTTAGGACAATTTGCTAAATTAATGAAATAATATGCATCTCAGCATAACTTGTACTGTATCAAAAATGAAATAGTCTTGCCCCGAACTAGTAATGTGGTACAAGCTTAAGCCAATTGATTAGCGAAAATAGTTGTACTTACAGCTGGAGAAGATTTAGTTCCACAACATAATGCAAATATAATGTTAGGCTCTTCTTTTTCCAAGACATAGGTACTGTTTATCAGTTTTTCTTGTTCACTCTTAAGACTTCCTGTTTGTAAATTTTTCACTTTCTGTGGATGCTGCATGATGGATTGTTCTATTTCCATGGCTGTAAGTTTGATGCCTCCAACATTGACCAGTGACTGTTCAAGTAGAAATATGTTAGCTAATTATACAAAAAATGGACGCCAACCATTTTTAAGTTAAGAGTAGCAGCAGTATATGCCTTGGTTTTAATCATCAGAATTCTTTCGGAATTTGAGGGCGAACCATTTTGCAGAAATCCCTACATCAAGTATAAACATGTTAGCTTCACAAGTGTGTATAAAAAAAGGAAATGGTTCATTCAAATCATTATTAATTCCGTGTGAACACTTCAAAAGATGTCAAATAATTAAGTATACATTGTCCCTTCAAAATAACAAATACAATATGGGAAGCAAAATCATGGGAAAAGAAATCTTGTACATCCCTATACTTCAAAACAACGGATCCCATGTAAGTCTTCGACCAACAGTACTATCCACAATCAAACATCAATCTTTCGTTATTTCATTACTTGTTTCTCCTACTTAAATGTGGAAAAAAAGGAGTTAAATGTAGGTACAATTTTATCATGTTTTTGAAAACATAGGGTATTTCTCACTTGTAGGACAATACTTGCTCATTAATGGTGTTTTCTTGAGGCACACATGAAAATTTTGATTACTGCAATATCATCAATTGAAAAGGCAAAAGGGGCTAGTTAAGGTACTATACATTCATAATGCATGCATTGTACACATTAATCCAGAATGCCAGCTTCTGATTGTGAGTCAAAACGTGTAAATCAACCAGCTGCAAAGCATCCATCAATTCCCTGACATGACAAATGTATAGGAATTAATGAGCCAAAATATGCAAAAATATATATTACATGCTAGTAGTTTAAAGATAATTTAGTTGATTGTACCACCAAATGGTGACCACCGACTTGGTTCTTTAAAATAGTATGGTACTGGTACTGGAAATGGACCTGACTGGTATACATGCCAACTTCATAAGCCAAAAGCAATTTATTGAATTTTGTTTGCACTAATTGGTACATACTGGTTCTTTCCTTACCATTTCTCCTTTAATTAATTTTTGCCATTTTTTTGTGATATGTTTACTGATCTTGTCAGCATATATAACTAGACGAGGCCGGATGACAATGGAACCAATATGAACTGTACCTGAGCTTGTTAAACAGAGGAAAAGAAGTAGAGAGCAGCTTGGTATCAAGCGAGCTTAGACCGAACCTCACAAGATTCTTGTAAGATCCAATATCTCTCAAAATTGAATCCTCTATTTCGAAGATTCCATAGGGATCCTGTTGTCCTGTTTTGAAATTCGCATTTGCGACATCAAATAAAGAGACTGATGTTCTTGAAATGTTGCTTGTTTTCTCTTGCTCGGCTGCACGGGATGTCCTTAGAAGTCTTTGGAAGATGCAAATCAGGCACTTTAAGATTCTTTCAGACAGTTTGTTTGGTTGGAGAGATAGTTTTGTAGAATCAATTTTCTTGGAAAGTATGTTTCCAGATGGCTCTTGGAAAACTTTTAGCAGTTTCTCAGCATGGAGATCTGTTGGCTAAAAGCCAGAATTGAAATAAAATAAAAAATGCATGTGAGAATCTGAGGATAAAATAATGAGCTAGAATTGCATATCGTAGCATAGTGGTATATGACTACCATATGAAATTAACAAGGCACACCAAAGATTAAAACTGATGACTGTTACCATAGCTCCACTAACAAGAAAAATGCAATTGTTTAGTCCCATCGTAAATAATTAAACTCTCAATTAGACTAATTCTTGATCATCGAATAAGCCATTGAATTAACTAACATTAACCTCATTTATATCCATTGCCAGATCTTGACTGGTGTCTTTGAAGGTTACAGGGATTGCAACCATTTTATTACCAATTAAGGTGGACCCCTGATTCTCCCTAAAAAATGTAATTAATTCCAGATCAATAATTTATAATTCAGCTAAATAGTTGGTCACAGTAGAGCATATAAGCACAATGAGATCAATAATAACATAATAGACGCAAAAACAACAGTAATAATGATTGAATGACACTAGTGTGGTTTAGGGGTGTAGACCAAAATAATATATTGAATTATAGTTTCTTACTTTTTCATTTGCCTTCTTTGGAGAGGATGTCAAAGAAGGTGGCTTTGAAAGAATCCTGCTATTTTTTGGACTGGCAATAACCTCTTTATGCTCCGAAAATCTTGGGCTATCCTTTCTGTCATTTTCTACACTTCTTCTACCTTTTGTTTCAACCAAGTTATGGCTCAAAGGTTCTTCATTGATTGCTCTGTTGATGAAGAACATAGCCTTCATTTCCTTGGGCAATTTATCTTGCATTTCCTGGCTAGTTTTATTATGTCTGACAGAATCCTGAACTGGAATCGGAGTGGATTTTATTTCTCTCAAGCCCCCTTTCATTTTATGTATTTGATCTTCTAGCCGAGCAACCTCTTCTTCAACCAGCACTAGTTCTGCCAGCAATTCTTTTGTCTGAGTCAGAAATATTGTACCAGTTAGGTCTGTCTATCAGTGACGTTGTATCACAAAAGTATTATAAAAAAATAGAAGAAAACTACAAGCATCGAGATGATTGAGTATATAGAATTAAAAAGTCTACGTAAGTTTTACAGTGAAAGAAAAAAAATATTAGCAAAATATCATTATATTATTTCACCAAACAAAAAAAAGGGTTATATTGGATATCTTCTCCCATGCTTGGCAAGTTGGAATCAAATAGCTTTGACAGTCAAATTAACTTCCCGGCTTTAAATCCTGAAAAAAGAGATTTACTTTGTTCGGAAGAAAATTTGGGATTTGGCGCATGAACTGGAAAGGATTAGGGAGCAACGCCCGTTCCAGAATTTCATGAACTTTCTTCTCATCTTCTAATGTTTTCTTCAGATCGGCTACCTGTAATTAGTTAGACTTTGAATTACTTTCCAAAATTTTAAACTGACATGCACTAATTATGGCCTCAAAATTTGATAAATTTTAAATAATTAGACTGTTAATTTTTTAAGTTAAATTCATGCCACTCTATTGCTAACGAACTAATATTTTGTAGGCTTTCAAATAGTAATGGAAGCCTACACTTGACTTGGTTATTTTTTTTTCAAACAAGCAAATAAATAAATGTATACTAACTCATTAATCCGGACGGCCTATATAATTATTAATTTATTATGATGGATACAGATAACTGAGTTTTCATCAAAATGAAATGAGGCACAAAAGCTAAATAATTTTCAGAAATCAGATGACCTAACTAATTGTACCTCTTTCTCTAACTGCTGCCTTCTCTGTTGCATGTTCCCATTCCTCTTTCTCTACAACAAATGGTCATGAATTAAGAAATATATCATGTGAATGCAGAAGAGGATGTCTAATGCATTATGAACACGCGCGATATGTATTACATGTTTAAGTTTTGCAATTAAACTGTATATGAAGTGAAATTCTCTGGAACAAAGAAATGAAGGTGACACTAATCTATATCGACCATTCCTTCAAATGCAAATATAAAACAATGGCAAAGAATTTACCTCACCATAGAAGAAAGGCGACATGGCGGTGCGAGGGCTGCTGACATGCGCCATTGATCATCTAGTACAATGTAAAACTTCAGATAGATCAATAGCAAATTAAGAACAAGTTACTATTTATAAAAAGAGACAAAAATTCTGATAACAGAGTTGGTGGAAGTGACATTAGGTTGAGGTGGAGGGAGATGAAAACTTTATGGCAAAGGAAGGAAGAAAGAAACCTTAGACAATGGGTTAAAGAGGAATAAGATGAAAGGCCGCTTTCTGACTTGTTGTAGGTTACGGTGTGGAATATATCCATCCCACTACTACGGATTCACTTAAAGAACAAATCATATATATTCAAACAAAAATAAAATAAAACAAAAATAAAGAACAAAGTTGGATAAACAAAACCAGCAAGGGAATACAATAATATCCTGAACATGATAGAGTTAGGTATTATATGGACGTTTGTATTTTAAATGAAATATATAACTAATCTAAATATATATTTTTTATGTTAGAATAGTTAATTTTAATAGATCAATATTATCTAAATAGAGCATGGCTAAAATAATATGCATAGTACACCACATAACGTACTATGCGTTCATTTGTATTTAATTTGGTCATTAAATTGATATTTAAGTTGCTCAATAAATTTTTCATATCAAAATCTTGTAGGAAATAAAATTTCGTGATTTTTAGAGCTTTCTTGCTATTTTTTAAATATTTTTTAAAAACAGCCCAGAAATGACACTTTTGTAGTATTAAATCTGGACTGTTTTTAAAAAATATTTAAAAAATAGCTAGAAAGCTCTAAAAATCACTAAATTTGATTTCCTACAATATTTTCATATGAAGAATTTATTGAGCAACTTAAATCTCAATTTAATAACCTATATCTATATGCATAGTACAAAATGGGGTGTACTATGCATATTATTTTAGTCATGCTCTATCTAAATAATACCTTTTTAAGGAAGATAGATATCAAAGTTTCATGACTTTCAAATTTATTATTATTTTTTGGAAATTTAGTTGATAGGAAAATATTTATATTCTTTTACTATTTTAAGTCATCTTTTAAATATATTAAAAATAAAATTCAAATTAGCCAAACTTTGTAATCAAAGTAACTACTATGCATAATTTTTTTTAAGATATTGAAAAATTACTTTAATTTTTTAATTAAATTATATTGAAAGATATGATTTTTTTTATCAGAAAAATAAAATGGATTTTAAATTATAACTCGGACAATATTTGAGACACCGGAGTGGCCGAGTTTGTGTTGCAAGCCAATGGGGATCCGTATCTGTCATTTGGATTTTGGAAATTGAAACTTTATTAAGAAATCTTTTTGAATCAGCTTTTCAAATATATCTGATTAAAATGGATAATAATATCCTGCAGCTTTGATTTGATTGTGCTGTAATTAATGTATGTCGCACCATCATGAGGATTCCGTATCCGGAATCGAACGGTTGGTATTCTCCGTAGTGAGGTGGCAACGCTACGCCGCTAATCTAGAAGGGATCCAAATTATTCAATGTAATTTGTTGCACCTTGCTTGGACGGAAGCTGATCTTCTACCGCGCAGCATCGACGGACGGTCTAGATTTTCTGCGCTGTAAGTTACAGACGGTTTAGATTTGATTCAGAGAGTAATATTATAAAGTTTAGTTTGTACGAATCTCGATGCAAATCAAAGACTGAAATTTACTGCGCAGCACGCACAGTGTCAGTGCTACGCGGTAGAAGATCTCGTTCCTGCTTGGACTATTGGATTCTAACCCAGACCATATCCAAATATGTCCGACTCGCGACATGATACAGAACAACCTCGAATAATGAATAATGAATAATGAAGTGTGATTTATCTAGGTAGGTAAATGATGCATGCTTACGTTTTGATGATTCGCGTTTTTACCACATCTACAAAGGTGTGATTTAATTAGTTAGGTGGGTTCATGCTTATATTTTGGATCATTTGTGTATTTATATTCACCAATCCTTAATTAGCTTGTTTGAGGTTCATTACAGCTTTTATTCTCACTCTGCTTTCTATTTAAAATCTTTCACTAATTAATTTAAATGAATTTCTGTGTAAATGAAATATTAGAGTCAACTAAATTTACTTTTTGGATTACAATATTCATTTCACCTTAGAGAGAATGACTAATGGGACCGGGTGGATCCTCATGGCGTTGAATTAAAATTTGAGTTCAAAGTCTTTTACAATCATCAAATTACATGAAGATTCGTAAAAGATTTATGTGAGGCACGATTTGATTGTAAAACAAATGTGAACCTTGATGCAATCAAATGATTGCAAAAGATTTTAAACCTAAATTTGATTCAAAGCTACGAGAATCCATCCCGCTTCCTTGACTAATAATGTTCGTTACCATACTATCTCATATTTAAAAGATTCGGAGGGAGATAACTATACATCAAATATGCATTAAGAGCTATAATCTACAATATATCATTGTCTAAGTTCTTGACATTGTAGAATCTACAGTGTCAAGAAACAATACTTTTGCTGTTCAAGTGAACAGTATTTTTATTGTTCAAATTGTTTTTTTTACAGAAATTTTTTTTAGAAATTTTTTTACAGAAAAGACATAGATAGTGACGGAGCTGTTTTTTATACATGAAAAACATTGATAGTGACGGAGCTACGTGTCTTTTTTAGTAATAATTGTAGGTATAATGAATGAATAGTAGCTAAATTAGATAAACTTAAGTATATAGAGAAAAGAGATTATTCTATATTAAAATTAGTACTTGATATGAATACGATTTAACTACTATCTAGTGACGGAGTCATTCATGGGCAAGTCTTGGCAAGTGTTCGGGCTTGATTTAAAAATAATGCAAAATTTAATGTATTTTAGTTATTTTTGTAGTGAAAATGAGTTTTTAATGATATTTTAGAGGAGTTGTTTCCGTGCTTGATCTCAACCTCAGTCTACGAGCTTACTTGTGCCCGTGCTTAAAAAGCCTCTGAATCTGCCCCTGCTACTATCCGTGGATGCACAATTTATCTATATAATTTTCCAAAATCATCCGGGCATGATATGTTCCTCTAATTCTTACATTTTCTTTATTTGTTAAAAAAGAGTGATTCAACTCAAGTGTATATCAATATATTATGGCAAAAACTTAGATACATCATTCTAGGTGCTTCCTAGGTACTCCAATCAATCTGTACCATTCAAATGCATTAAGATTCGCACGATACATTCCAATCAAATTATACAGATTGATTGGAGTACCTAGAGAGCATCTAGAATGGTGTACCTAAGTTTTTGTCATATATTATTATTATTATTATTATTATTATCATTATCATTAAACAGTTATATTTGTTGTATAATTTTCAAGCTGAAGTAGCTATATTTGCTAGAAACACAAACATAATCTTGTTATTAATATAATTCTGAGGTTTAACGTGAATATGTTCATCTTTTCAGTTTTCACTGCAGCTTCGATCTCTATTCAGTACAAATAATCAATGATATTGTTGTTATTTCAGCTTCAGCAAAACATTGAAAATATTGGCATTTGAAACGAATATTGAAACCAACATTTTAACGTAAAGACGACCTTTAGTAGAAAAATAAAAAGAAAATCAATGTCGAGGTTTCCTTAACCTTTTTCCTTAAGGTTGGTTGCAGTACACCAATTGCATGTTGCGTCTCCTTTTTCTAGATAGCACCAGCAAGATTTCGTAATCAAAATAGGGCTCTTTTAGTTTGCCTAAGCTTTAATTAATGAATAATGTTTTGTAGATACTACATTTGATATCAACTATTGATACTGATTTTATTATGCACATTTAGTTGAGTTATAATGCATATTATTTGAATTATTATGCATGTTATACCATAACTATTTCAGTACAAAAAATAATATGTATAATTATTTCATTACAGAAAATAACATGAATAATAACTCAAATAATGTGTACGATAACTCAACTAAATGTGCATAATAAAATCGACAACATGTATAACTATTTCATTACAAAAAATAACATGCATAATAACTCAAATAATGTGCATGATAACTCAACTAAAGGTGCATGATAAAATTGGTATTAATAGTTGATATCAAATATGATATCTACGTATCAGCTCCCTTAATTAATTAGGCATAGTTGGTTTAAGTCTAATTAAGGTTCTCAAACCCATTTATAATTAGTTCATGACTATTTTAATTTGACTTTTCATTTAAAGAAATTAATTAAAACGTATTGTCCTGTTCAAATTTGTTTACAAACCATTCGCACGAACTCTCTCTTTTTCTACACTAATGTTTCATTTATTTTGGCTGTATTTTCTTTTTACTGATTACTGAAAAATAAATGAAAAATAGTATCAATCTTCCCTCGCAATTAATTCGTATGCAAAATATTTTGGTTGTTTATATATTTATCATGATGTATTGGAAATCACTAATATAAAATGTATATATTGTCCTCATGTTAACATAATATATTGTTTACAAGAACTAGACTAGAATACTTTGCAAAGCGTGATTCAAGTGATATTTTGCATCCGTATCTAGAATTAGAAAGGCCAAGACCGATTCAACACAAGATTTAATATTGAAATCTATATGAAGATCTAATTTTACATTCTAGAAATTTTTATTATTTTCCATAAAAATAAAATTTGTTGTTTAACGATTTATGAATCATTTAATATGAATGATTTTTCACCATTCTAAATTAATAGTAAAATTCTAAAAAATGTAAGATTGAATCTCAAAGTAGATTTTTGTAGATAATGTTCAACGATTTGAAATTTTGAATCGATTATTTAAATTTTAAAACTTGAAATATATATACAAAACTGCTTGAATCACATTTTGGTAAATATTCTAGTTTTACTATATGTTTCAATTTTAAATGTCCGCCTATTTAAATTCCTGCAACAAATTTTGTGGACCAATTCATACAAGACACTGCAGAATGGCAAAATTTGTTTTTAATTGTGAGATATTGTTTACCAATACAAAATTATTACACATGTATAAAAATAATATAAAAGAATGAACCCTACATTTGAGTTGTAAAACTTTACAGCGAACAAAAATGTGACGGATGAAATCTGAATTTTTTTTTCAAACAATAATTAACAGGTTTTTTATGAATTACACTACAACATAAAAACAATCTTTAATTTGTTTGCCTAAAACATTGACTCTCTAGGAATCACTAAGATCGGTCATAAAAAAGCTATCACATTTACAAAAAGCAAAAAAAGAAATTATGTACATTCAAAAAATGTTAATCCTATAGCAGCTATAGCAGTACAAATCTATAACCAAGACATTTCTACAACATTCTCATGAATTATATTTGAAAATACTTCACTAACAAAACGACTTAGTCTCCTCTTTATTACTATAAATATAGGCATATATGTTAAATTGAGTCGTCAAATCTAATAAATAAAATTTGGACTACGTGTTATATGAATAATATATCAAATATTATCGTTAATATTACATTGAGAAATATAAGATATGTCATATTAATGCGATTAATTAACAATGACATAATATATATTTCGCTAAAATTTTGGATACAAATACATATATAATTAAAGTAAATTAATTATAATTGTTGATGGACCAATATAATTGGTTTAACTAATGTTGGTGACAAGATAAATATCATGAATATTATTTGAACTAATTCAATTAATTTTTGGATCGGGCCAATGAACAAATCCTTACATGCCGCAAGGTTTTCTTTGCAAGTCGCAAGGATCCATTGCAATAGGTAGAAATGTTCACTCGTTTGGTTGATTCTTTCCTGACTTGCTATGGAAATCATATCATATTTTGTATACACATTTTGAGCAGTTGTACACATACTTTGGAAATGATTTGGAGAGAATATTAGCATTAAATATTTTTTAGAATATTTGTTATTAATTACGAAATCCCTCCAAGATACGTTAACACTTGTAGTAATTAAGTGCTGGGTCTCTAAGGGATACATGTGTATTAGATGTGAATGTGTTGCACGTTAACTCTCTCTCTCTCTTGCTATCTCCATTAAAGACAAGTACCCAAATTTCATTCATGAGTTTACGGAAAAAGAATAGAGCACCCGTGTTTGCTTGGAAGGACCCGTCAGAGAAACAACTCAAGGAACAAGGACATGATTGCAGCAAGGCACACACTTCTTCCATCTACAAGGACTTCAAGAAGATGTAAAGTAAGTTCTCTCTTTTGCTATTTATTTTAATATCTTAAGTCTTACACGTAGATAATTTCAATTGTTTAATTAGAATTTTAATATTAGCTTTACCTAATTAAAATTGCACTAAGAAGTGGTATCAAAGGCAACTGTGTGTGAGATTTATGATATAATAATAATCTATGATATAAAGTTCAATTGTTTTCCTATAATTGTATCGAATTTTAGTTGTTGCAATAGGTTTTGTTCAATTTTTGTGATTGCTTTAATTATCTTGGGCAATTTTGGATTATAATCTTGAGTTTTATCAAATTTCTCTCATTTTATGTGATTTGAAAAGGATATTAATCAAGATCTAGTCTATTAATGTTTCCAAATAATTAAATTTACAAATAAAGTCAAAATTTGAAAATTATGCACCATTTAAAGTTTAAATTCGAATTTGTAAGTTTTCTATACTGTTTGTGGCCCATAAAGAAGAGCTTGCGACTCGCAAGCCTACATAACTGAATTGAAAAGTGATTCTTGTGACCTGGAAGAATATTTTGCGACCCACAAACTTTTAAAATTGAACTGACAAGTGATTCTTACGACCCACAAGATTTTTATTGCGGCCCGCAAGCAACTGTGCAGAATTGCACAAAGGAAGTTGAACTGACAGGAAAACGTTTGCGATCCGCAATGATTTTATTGCAGTCCGCAATCTGTTGTGCAAAAATGTGTAGAAACAATTGAATTGACAGGGAATTATTGCAGCCAGCAAAGATATGTTTTTTCTGCAATATTTTCTATAATTTCCAAATTTGATTATTCGAATTTTATCCTGATTTATAAACCCTAAATTATTACCAGTTATGAATTTTAGGAGTAACTGTAATTAACTATAATTTAGACAATATATATAATTATTATGATTACATGTAAAGCTAAAAAATATTACAATTATCTTAATTGGTTATAAAATTTAACTATTATGTATAATTAGTATTTAGTTCTAATAAAGAAAAGATAAAGATGCTAAAATTTAAAAGAATTCTTAATAAGTTTAAAGTTACTATATATATATATATTATACTTTTAAATGACATTCAATAAATACTAAACAAAAATTGTGTAAAGAAATTTACAAAATATTTTATAAGGTCTACAATTTTTAGAATTATATATAGTTGACTATTGAAAATTAGTTTCTTCTAATTAAAGTTGTTATAGTTACTATATATATTATTTTAGTCTTGTTCATATATATATAGATAGATAGATAGAATCCAGCTAACATACTAACGTTAGCAAAAGCTGAAAACGTGCTAACGGATACTTATTTCGAAAAGTGTTTGAATTAGTATAATCAAGTATCGAAAAGTGAAGTCGTTACTAATTTAAACATGGTACAAACATAGAGATATTTCTTAGTGTCATGATATCATACCGTACCTTCATGATTTTTAGAAAAATAACAATAAAATAGGAATCAACATTAGTGGATAGTCCACCATATATAATAAGCCCTAATCTCCATCACATTTGAACGATCAATTACTTTTTTATTTAAATTAAATTGAAAAAAATATGAACCTAGGTCTAACTTGTCCACGCGAATTCGACCTTTAAGTAGACAACGACAGTTGTATTCTTGCAACTATTGAATATAATCTAAAATTTTATTTCTAAGTCAGTACAAATGTCATGGTAAAGACCTTCACCAATCACCTCCAAATTTCTTAAAGAACGCATTCTCTCTGGATAATTGTTGGCTAGTCACCCTATCTATAGAAGAATCAAGGGTTGTGTGAAAAAATGAGTTCCAATTAAAATCTTTTACTAATTCAATTAATTTGTTGGGTAGTAATTATTTCAAATATTTGTAGCACAGAATAATCATTATTTGCGCCAGCTTAGTGCTCTAATAAAGAGCGCAATCAAAGCAAATATTATTCGCTCTATATATAAAAACAGGGATATTAATAACCCATATTTGAATATTTGCAGATAGAATTACAAATTATTTTGAATTTGAATTATTTTGAATTATAAAATTGTGAATATATAAATTCAATATTTATTATGGTAAAAAAATAATTTTCAAAATTATAATTACATGCATGGTATTATTTTTTTATAATATTTATATTTTTTTATTGATAACAGTTTTTAAAATGTATTTAAAGTTTGTCTTGTTTATTTCTATATCCGACTCGTATTCTTATTTGTGTTTATATTTGTAGTCATCTAATATTTGATTCGCATCTATATATATATATAGAGGAGGGATCCGTAGCCGCCAACAATTTCGTAGCCGCTCGCAACCGCTCCATCATACCAAGTGTAAATCGTCGATCCGGACCATTGAAAATATTCTCCATACTAATATAGACTTGGAGACCAAATTTTATATTTTTTTGAATTTTTTTACTATTTTATCGGAAGGGTTGAAAATTAAATGTTTGTAATTCGTTAGATAAATAAATTTTCAATCCATCCGATAAAATAGTAAAAAAATTCAAAAAAATGTAAAATTTGGTTTCCAAGTCTATATTAATATGGAGAATGTTTTCAACGGTTCGGATCGGTCATTTACATTTGTTATCATGGAGCGGTTGCGAGCGGTTGGAAGTTTGGCGGCTACGGATCCCTCCTCATATATATATATATATATATATGAACAATCAAAACAGATACGAATATAATTTGACCAATTCCCGATCCGTATTTGATCCATTTGTGCTCCTAGATCTGGTGCACTAGAAACATTTGTCCTTTATATCAATAAAAGACCATATTGTCAAAAATGTTTAATTAGCCCGCAACAATTAAGTTTCGTAAGAAATATTTAAAAAGTAATAAATGTCGAAATTAACAGAAGTACATTTAATTGTATGTTCTTGTATAAAAAAATCAGCAACAATCAAGAGATATATTAACATAAATAACTACTAATATTACCGGTGCAGGAACTAATTGATACTTCCATTCGCTAGCTACTATAATTAAAGGTAAAATTTGATAGGATAATATTTCG